>BDMV01000011.1:3045312-3095312 GCA_008326285.1 Oryza officinalis | reverse complement strand
GGAGGAATTGGAATGCAATGCAAGTGGAACATGGGAGAGAATCAATCCTTATTATGGTGGAAGGAACTTCTCTCATGGCTCCTCTTTTACACTTGTGCAAATCGTGTCTCTCCTTGCCCCTTGCCACCATGACAAAATTCCTCCACGCAATTACCAACAGGATCACTGGAGAAGAAATCGATCTCCATGGTCTCAATTCCACCCTCCCATACCTCTACACTCTCATCGGCAAGTTATCATTCACAAATAGCAGAGCCCCTTGGCAACAACATCTTAGGCCCAACCGTAGGATAAACAAGTTCTTCAAGCTTTATTCAAATCAATAGGCTTTTGATTTTTGCTTTTTATTTGCATTATCTCGAGTTTAAACTCTAGTTGTTGTTCTAAGGATTCAATTTGATGGTTTTTTTTTCCTGAAAGTGTCGAGATAGTGTTTGTGAAATAGTAGGAATAACGAGAAACTTTAGTTGAGTAGCAAACCAAACCGGATCTATAATACATTGTCTTTAGTTCTCTGACATTAGCTCATCACTCATATGCATGAAATGCTCGCTAAACTTATCTCTTTTATTGTCTATTGTAGTTGGTTGTTGTATTTTGCTGGTGGCTTTGTGTGTAGGGGGTGGAGGTGCCGGGCGTAGGTACAAATTTAGTATACGTATATAGGACACAAAGGTTAATTTTGTTCTGGATTCACCACTGTCCATTGCCATATTTTTATACACTCTAAAGGTACCCATCAACTATCTCAGCATTGTGTATGGATTCCTCAAGCGGATGTAAGGGCAACCACAACATATTTGGCAAATTGGTATATAGAAGTAGGGTCTATAGTTGTAGAATGAACCACAATGTCAATAAATAAGGTCGGTCTAAAACAAAATCGTCTGGCTCCAATTCTCCTTGCATCCGTGCGAGAGTCTTTTAACCACAATAAGGGGGGTCCCATCAGTAACAATATACATGTCAGGATTACGGATAAGGCATACCTCCTATCTTTGGGGTTACAAAGTATACGGATACGATATATCTTTAGTATACGGGAAGGTTACCTTAATATTATGGAATTCGGCTAATATTCAGGAAAATTGTATCCCGAATAAAAGATGTTAGAGTTCTATTCGGGAAAGATACAATCTCTGTAATCTTGTATGTCGGAAATACTCATCGAGTTCTACTTAGAGACCAAAGCAATTTGCAGTATAAATACAAGGTCCCCCAAGAGCTACGGGATCATCAAATCATAGCATAAGCCATTGTCATAGCAGAAGCAATCCAGAGGACTTTAAAGACAACTCGTCGATTGGATCTCGTCGAGTCGTTCTCGACAGGGATCTCATCTGCACTTGATACTTTATGTTGTTCTCTATTATAATCTCTGTGGTTCTCGTCATAATTTCATATAAAGTGGAGTAGGGCTATTACCTCACAAGGGGCCTGAACTAGTATAATCCTTGTCTTTTGTGTGCTTGGTGTCGTTTTGTGTAGATCCTTGCTCCAACGTACCCCAATACCCTCATAATACAGTCTACGGATATAACCCGTCGACAATACATCTATGATTTTTATTGTCTTCCAGCATGCCGATAGTGCTAAGTGTAACTTTTGTTATTTCTTTCATATGAACTAGTTGCACAATGATACTGGGTGGCTGAATGAAATATTATATTGTCTATAGACTACTTTTACATTATATTGTGGTTGCCCTAATAATGGGATTAGTTCCACTCAATTATTTGGCTATTCCTTTTTTTATGGATTTTTGAGTTGTTTCTTTTTAGATTGATTTCCAGTTATTCCTTCGTTAGATGGACTATTAGACGATTCATTTTTGTAAGATAAAATTTGAGGCGAGTCCTTTGTCAGATGGAATTTTGAAGGCAATTAGTATTCCTAAGTACTTGACATCGATGCTTTCATATAGCTCGGTGACTAGCCGCTTCATCTTGTTACGTTCTCCGTATATAGTGATCCTTACCCCAAAATGCATGCTACATATAATTAATACACAAACATGCCACTAGCTGTAACACATGTACTTTCTCAATTTTATATTACAAAGTCGTTTGATTTTTTCATAATCAAAGTTTTTTATATTTGATCAACTTTATAAAAAGTTAGCAACATCTACAACATTAAATTAGTGTTATTAAATTTAACATTGAATATATTTTGATAATATGTTTGTTTTATATTGAAAATGTTAGTATATTTTTTACAAACTTCATCAAAATTAAAAAAGTTTATAAAAAATTAAACGACTTATAATATAAAACAAAAGAAGTATATTTGTGTGTATGTGCCTGTCACATTTCTTTCTTGTGACCGTACTTAGTTTGCTAGTGTGTTGGACACAAACTCATCACAAAATTTCCTTGTATGATAGTGTGTTGGACACAAACTCGTCACAAAATTTTCTTGTATAATGGATAAATGAGACGGCTCAATGCGACTTCTATCGCCAAACACCAACACTAAAGATCACGAATTTTCTTGTGGGCCCCAGACCGCCATAGAAAGCCCATAAACCACTATGAAATGGTTCTTTTCACTAGTATAGAGAGCAAGGAAATACCTTACCTTCTCCTGTTGACCCTTAAAAATAAATATATTCTATTGGTGGCTTATAAGAACCATCAAGGTAATAAGAATTTTCTCGCCGGTAAAATTTGGGCCTCCAAGAATATTCCGAATTAGGATAGTGTTACAAGCAGAGGACTCCCTGCAATTAGGGGTGGACGAAAAGCTCGTGACTCATTAGCTCGCTCGACTCGCGACAAGCTCGGCTCGGCTCGGCTCGACTCGTTTCATTTTCCTAATGAGCCGAGCTGGCATTTTAGCTCGTTAGAGATAACGAGCTAGCTCGAGCTGGCTCGCGAGCTGCTCACGAGCCTTAACGAGCTAAACCAACCTTAGCAGGCCGCCAGCTCCAGGCCCCAAAGCCCATAGAAAGCCCATAGGCCCGGTAGGAGCAGGGGAAGGGAAGGGCGAGGTGGAGGCGGAGGGGGGAGGGAGGGAGGAGGATTGGGCGAGGACGACGGCATGGTCGAAGTCCGGATCGTAGACCTGATCCCCGCATGCCGCGCAGAAGAGCTCGGCGCGGTCGACGTCGACGGCGATCTGGTGGCCGGATGTGGAGGCGGAGGCATGCGACGCGGCGTGGGTGGGGCAGAAGACGGCGGCGCAGGAGAGGCAAGCGTAGAGGTTGGAGGAAGGGGAGGAGGAGGAGGAAGGGAAGGAGCAGGGGAAGCAGCGGGGGAGCTCCCGCGGCTCGCGGCGGATCTCGGGGCGGCCGAGCGGGCGGACGCGGAGGCAGCGGCGGAGGAAGCGGAGGGAGCGCGTGGTGTGGCGGTACGCGGCGAGGTACGGGCACGGCGGCGGCGCGAACGGGGTGGTCATCGGGGACGGGCGGGGGATGGGTGGCGGGGAATGGCGGCTGGTGCTGATAGCTGGGGCCACCGCCGAAGCCCATCACTGCCGCCGCCCCTCATCGCCGAAGCCCACGCCGCCGCCGCCACTCATCCGCCGCCGAAGCCCATCGCTGCCGCCGCCACTCATCCTTCGCCGCCCCTCATCGCGATCTCGATCCCCTTTCGGCCTTCCCGTGCGGGCGTGCGGGCGTGCGGCGAACCACTCCGTGCGGGCGTGCAGCATTGGCTCACGAGCCAAACGAGCCAGCTCGAGCTTTCGAATGAGTCGAGCCGAGCTGGGTTTTTAGCTCGTTTGGATAACGAGCCGAGCCGAGCTAGCTCGTTATCTTAACGAGCTAGACCGAGCCGAGCCGAGCCGAGCCGAGCCGGCTCGTTATCCACCCCTACCTGCAATGCAACGTCGTGGCAAGGACATATGAAGGATGTGGAGGCACCAACACCATGCATCTGATCTCACCTTCGGGCAGAGACCGATCGATTACATGAAAGGCATGTACATTCACATACACCACTACACACATATATCGCACTCACACACTTGTGAATGAACCTCTTGATACAGAGACCAATGATAAATTCGGTCCTCGTTAAAATTCTATTGAAAGTGATACCCACATGTATGTATAGGGTATCTTAGTTCACTCTGTAAAAATTTATGGACTTGTGGATCAATATAAGTATATAACTGGAAAAGGGCTCAGCGTGTAATAGTTTCTATAAAGCGGACGGATAACTCAAATAGTAAAGATTATGGGCATGTTGGTTCACTTTATGAAAAATCAAAATGTTGTTGTTAACTTGTTACAACTAGGAAAATAGATAGAGGTAGAGCATGAATTATTTGTACTATTGATCGATATTATTTGAATACAAATGGGTGGTTACATATTTATTATACGATGATTTAATTTGGGACATGAACATGAGTGATCTTATTTCTGACCGTCTCCATGTCCATGGCAGCCTCCTTCCTCATCAGCAGACGCGGCGGTTTCGCACCTTTTTCCTGGGAGGGTTGGAGGCTCTGGTCGGGTACACCTCGCCACGCGGCAAGAACACGCCGGTGCCGGCGAACGACGCCGGCGGCGGCACAAACGTCGTCGGCCTCGGCGGCGGCAGCCAGTACTGTGTCGTCCCGAATCCCAGTGCGTGGTACCGCGCCATTCCTCAGTCGATGACGCCGACGCCGCCGCCGGCGAGATGCTGCTCGCGGCGCACATGTGAGCGGCGTGCTTGTGGTTGTGGTTGGCTATACGGCGGTGTGGCGCCACTCGTCGTCGGAGGAGGAGGAGTCGCAGGCGCGGCACGTTTTTTCTCTCCCACTCTGCGCCGGTGCCGGCGGACGATGTGAGGCCGAGGATGCCGACGAGGCGCACGGCGAGCTCCTCGACGACGGCGTCGTGGGCGGCGTGATCAGCAATAATGCCGATCTGCACCAAGATCTCCGGCGGCAGAAGCCGGTGGACGCACTACTGCAAAAATGATTTTTTTAAGAGAACCCTAATAAATTACAGATGGATCTTAACTAGTTTTCTCTGTAAAAATCGACCTTCATTTTTGCATGCGGCTCCTTAGAAGGTCCGCATGCAAAAATCTATTTTCGCAGGCAGGTCTCTTAAGAGACCTGTTAAGTGGTCCGCATGCGAAAATACTCTCATCTTCTTCATAGATATTTTCTCCCATCCTCTTTTCTTTCCCTCTCAACACTTCAAAACTTTTCACTTCACCTTCCCTCTCTCTCATTCTCTCCTCTCCCTCTCTTTCTCTTTATTTCCTCGCTCTCTCACCGAGCGGGAGCGGGCACCGGGCGCCGAGCGGCGTGGCCGACGAGGAGGCGCTGGGAGCGGGCGGCGCCACCCCGCGTGGCTCGGTGGGCGTGTACTCCGACGGCGGCGACGAGCGAGGGCCACGGCGGGGGTGGGCGTGAGCAACGGCGGCGGCCCTCCCCTACCCCGAACTGTTGGTTGACGTCCTCCCCTGCCCGGATCCGCTGGTTACCGCCCTCCCCGCCCCGATCCATCGGCGGCGGCCCTCCCCCGCCTCGATCTACCGGCCGGCATCCTCCCCTGCCCCGATCCGACGGCCGGCGCCCTCCCTCACCCCAATCCGCTGGCAACGAATGGAGGAGGACGACGTCGACGGCAACAGGAGGATGAGGACGACGGCGGCGGTGGCTGGAGGATGATGGCAACGACGACGGCGGCTGGAGGACGAGGACGGTGGCGGCGGTAGTTTATTTTTTGATTTTTGGAATTTTTATTTTCTTCGTGATTTTTTTTTCGCATGCGGTCGGTTTAAGCGTGGATTTTCGCATGCGGTTGTGCTGGCCGCATGCGTAAATCACGATTTTTGTAGATCTTTTCTTTCATACGGCCCGCCCAACCATGTGCGAAAATGTATTTTGGTCGTTTGCAAAAAATCTATGTTGCAGTAGTGACGTTCAATTAGTGGCTGCTCGCGCACGCAGTAGCAGTCCGCCATAGCCATCGCTGCAGGTTGCAGTGGGGATCGAGGTGGAGGAGATGGAAGAAGAACTGATCAAGAATACACGGTTGCACGGCGAGGACGGCGAATTTATAGTGGAAGCGCACGCGGCGTGGGGGACGACAGCGAAGTACACGGTAATTGCATATGCATGCGTGTGCATGGGAGGGAGGCCGAGTGGGGAACGTGTGTGAGTGCTTTTATTTAATTTTCACACGTTGCGTCTCCTTTTATTTTTTTCACATTTTTTACTTTTGGGTTTTATTTTTGTTGGTTAAAAATGTGGTTGGGCTATGTTTAGAATCCAACTGCGTATTTAGGTTGTTTTTCCGCGTTCTGTCAAAACAATGCGTACTAAAGTGATACTGCCTCAATTACTGAGTTGATAGTTGTTTCAGATCAGTTTGTTGAGTGACGTGTTCAGATTATCTGTGGTTCATGAGAATAATTATATGCAAATATGATATGTGGTGCATTAATACAGATTCTGTTTTTTCGTGCGATCAAAACACGTTTTCCCGTGCGGAGGTATTGGCCGTCTGCACCCAGAGGTATGAGAAAATAAACATTTTCTCGTGCGGGCGGCCCAACCGCACGGAAAAATAGATCTTTCCGTGCGGTCCACTTAACTCGTCCACACGGAAAATCGTTTATCCCGTACGATCCACTTAACTCGACCGCACGGGATAATCGTTATCCCGTGCGGTCCAGTTAGACCGACCGCACGGGAAGATGTATTATTGCAGACGCCCTAGCACATACTAGCCGTTTGGATAGATCTCGTACGGACTTGTGTTTTTTTTTGTTGTGTTTATAAATGGTACACTACCAAATCTAGTTATTCACGATCAATTACAAACACGATTGAATTTTATAATGAAAATATCACAAGTTAAACCATATAAAACATCGATATATATAATTAAATAGCATATATACATGAAAGTAGCTACATTGGTAGTGTAACAAATATTACAAGTTATGTCTTCCTCACAAATAAATCTTTTTATTACACTGCATGTTCTCTCTCCCACTCTCTTAGGCATTTGAATTTGTCGTCGCAAGCAAGTTCGCTATCAGGGTCATAGAACTCCCCTATATGGTTGCAGATGTCGCGACGAATGAACCGGCAAAAGTCCGTGCACAAGTTGAGAAGCGTTTTTTTGTCGAACCGGTTTGCGGTACACGGAATGCTCGGGAGCTATTAAAAATAGAAGAAAAATGATATGTGTTAAAATCAACTTAAACGAACTAGTTCGTATATACAAGGAGCACGATGACTTACATCTGTAAACTCAATTATGTATCTCCCGCAGACTTTGAGCATCTCGCACACGTAATATCCGCATATGCTAGTGCTGGGGGGTTGCTTGTAACACTGCGTAAGAAAAGTACACACGTCAGTATTAAAAAACTAACAATCGCATCATTAAGTTAACGAATATATGATCACATACTGGCCAGCGTGCCTTTACGAGAAGCTTTGTTCTCTTTTGATCCTTTAGGAACCCACCATGTCTTTTGTAATAGTCGTGTCCTCTACAAAGATAAAATATTTGTTTGAGCCAACTTTAAAATTACATCTAAGCAGTATGGTATGCAGGAGGTTTGATTGAAACTTACAAATTCAGCAAGACAAGAAACTCCATGAACTTCTGCTCTTCGTAGTGGGCCGGATCAAGAACTACGACCAAGTGGTCCCTTGGATATACGAGGAATAGTATGTAGTGACCGCTACAAACATGGTTTATGAATTACATAAGGCATCTGGTAGATATTTTGATGTGCTATGATATTATATGAATGGAACAAATGGAATGTTGCTTATGTTAGGTGGTATGGGACCATCAAGACTCTTTTGTCTGCGTGCGTGAGCATAGTTTGTCCCAAGTAAGTTGTCACCTCGACCCTCTTATTTTTGTGCAACCTGTCAACATATGCTTGTCTTTCCTCCGGCGTCTTATCCTTTAGTTGCGGACCATTCAGATTTAGCATCACAGTGTGGGCCGTCATGCAAACCCTCGTCGGGTTGGCGTAGCCTACTGAGGCCCCCGTTCTTTGGGCGTCTACCCATTGTGACCTAAGGAATTATGCAAATTAAATGACTTATAATTTATTGGCACACATTCGCTAACAACAAACAAGGACCCAACCTCCTTCATTTTCCCGGCTCTGCCTATCGAAACGACAAGGTTGCACGGTGTTGGACCGGTAATAAGATCGACCGGGTAGGGTGTTGTTTCTACGGACCCGACACTGCTCGGGATCTGCACCGTCTGCTCGGCTTGAGGAACTAAGCTCAGGAAGGCTTGGGGATGTTGTGCGGCTAGCCTGTAGAACTGTTGGGTGACTTGTTGGGTTACCTGTTCGATGACTTCTTCACGCAACTTCGCCTTGTAGGCGTCCCGCTTCTTGTAACTTTTTAATTCCGTTGGAAACTCTACCTTCCAACTCGTCCTTGAAGATTTTGCTCTTATCCTCCCGGAGTGTTCGGCAGTCCCCAAAGCAGCGGTGAGTTCGTCATGCTCCGTTCTAGCAACGAACTCCCCTGACTTCTCCTTCTCGGAGATCTGTCAGAGAGACGTGGTCACATGCTCGATGTCAGGAGACTCGAAAAGCATCTCACCCTCATCCGTCACTTGCCCCGTACTTTGTGCCCATACCCAGTTTCTTGAGCGCGGATTTAGGGGCTGGACCAACAACGGCTTCCCTTGAGCTGCAAACTTTTCCTCCATAGCTCGCCATTGGTCCACGTGACCGTCGTATCCACTAGACCCTAATCGGTGTGGATATTTGTTTTTCTTCGCCAGGTCCGACATCTTCTTCCTCCTTGCCAGAGCTTCAGGTGTTGTCATCTTGGCCACAAACTCATCCCATTCAACTAGCAGGATATTGCCGTATTTTTCAAACGGAGACTTGTTCTTCTGAACATAATAAGTGTTCATGTCAGACTTCCACTGGCGCCACCGATGGGTCATTGTACTCAATGCAAATCTGCTCCCAAGGACCTCTGATCCAGGCGGATACACAAGGTACTTCTGTAGCTCTTCCCACATTAAATTCTTGATGTGTTGGTTAACATCCTTCCACTCATCCACGTTCAGCGGCCCATGAAGTCTTGCCACTGTCCCGCATGCGCTGCTAAACTTGGCCATCACGTGTTTCGGCTCGACCGGTTTCCCATCTTCGTTCAGAGCAGCAATGTAGTATGTCTCCTTCGGCAGTTGGTTCCTGCTCCTCTCACCACGTCGTTTCTTTGCACGTCCTCCTCCACTTGCTAACGTGTTCGTTGGATCTAGACCTGATGTGGCTGTGTCCGCGTCTGCTTGAGCCCTGGCGATAATCTGGCCGGCCTTTCGTTTCGACCGTCGCCGAGTAGCCATCTGCACGAGTAAGCCATTAGATGGCTATGATTGGGAACATTAACAAATCTACAACGGTTAGGATTGTGAACTTACTGCTTGCTCGATAGGAATATAATCAAGGTCATCCTCGGGTCGCTCGGTGGCCATTTGCGCTAGTTCTATTTCAAACGGGTCCCTCGGTGTGCACCAAGATTCCTCGCTCGACGCCGCTTCATTTCCGACAGCTGCTTCATGTGTCTTTGAGCGTGGATTGTTCGTGGGCTCTACGCCCGACGCAGCTATGGGTGTCGGGGAGGGCTGATTGACTGTTGGTTCTGTGCCCGATGTTGGTACGGGTGTCTCAGAGGGAACTTTGTTGTTCGACATTTTCTTCTACGTTAGCTGGTTCTAGACACACAAAGTCTACAAAATGCATATATATACATCAAAGTTAGTTGTCGTTGGATAGTACCTAAAGCGTGTATGATTAGACAATGTCGTGACAATTCTTTGTTCATTTCTCTAGCAAACAGTCTATATAGGACAAAATTAGAGTACATCACGTAATGCATGGACTCAAATTAAGAATAAGCACATGAGTACTAATCAAGGGCAATTGAACCTCGCGTTATAATTCAGGTAAATTCAGAATTGAGATGATAATTAGCTTGTTAATCGAAAGACAACTAATTAATTCACAACGTCCACAATGTCCACAACTAGGAAGAACTTCTAAAATTCGCTTACTTATATATATCCACAATGTTCACTAATTTTTTAATGCAACTTAAGAAATATGCAACATAAATGTATCACAAATATCTTGAAATAAGAATTAACAAGTCAGATCTCATGTATCACATTTCTTGCCTTAGCAGGTTGCTTGGCGACCTTCGAATCACTAGATTCAACTTCAGAGTCGCCCGCGTCCAAACCTGACAACAAAACAAACGTATGGTCATTACAACAGTTGTGTTGGACAACTAAAATATAGCCCAAGTTGTAAATATATACATCGATCGCTCTGTCGTTCATGCAACTTTGCTTGTTTAGTCGGTCATTCGCTCTATACATTCCCTCACACGGTCGTTCTTTCGCTATGTCATTCGATCGTTCGGTCGCTCGTTCAATAATACGATCCCTCACACGTTCTTTCGCTCGGTCGTTCGCTAATACGTTCACTAATACGATCGTTCGGTCGTTCGCTAATACATTCGCTAATACGTTCGTTCAGTCGTTTGGTCGTTCGCTAATACGGTCATTCAGTTGTTCGCTAATACGGTCGTTCGCTACTACGTTCGGTACGACCGGTAGTGCAGGCGGTAGTGCGGCGAACGAACGCTCGGTCACTAATACGAACGCTCGGTCGGCCGCGGCGATAGTGCGGCGAGGGCGGCGGCGGCAGTGACAGCGGCGGCAGCAGCACTGGCGGTGGCGGTGGTGGCGCCATCTGTAGGGAAAAGAGAGAGGCAACGAGGAGAGCCTCACCTTGAAGTGACGGTGGTGGCAGCGGCACCGGCGTGGCCACGGCGGCAGTCAGCGTGGTGGCGGCCGAGGATGAGAGGAGCCAGTGACGGAGGTCGATGCGGAGGTGGCGGCCGACGGTCGGTGGCAAGGAGAGGAGGCGGCGGCGGCGGTCGGTGAGGAGGCGGCGACGGTCGGGCAGCAAGAAGAAGAGGCGGCGGTGGCGGTCAACGGGGAGGGCGGCGGCGGCAGTCGAGGAGGCGGCAACGGTCGATGGTGACGACGAGGCCGGCGGCGAGGGGATGCAGGCGGCGGCATCGAGGGGAGCAGCGGTCGGCGACGAGGGCGACGAGATGAGGCGGCGGCGGTCGATTTTGGCAGCCAGGCGGCGGGGACTTATAAATTTTCTCCAGACATAGAATTTTTCGGAGCCTGCCCTACCTTATGTAGGCGGCAATCATCGCGTGCGGGTGGATTAAGTCGCCCACACGGAAAGATATCTTTCCATGCGGGTGACTTAAGGCACCCGCACGTAAAATTATTATCTCGTGCGGGTTACTTAAGAGCCCGCACGGGATAACTCCGTGCGGGCGGTTAAGACGTCCGCATGCAATAACTATTATCCCATACGGGTCTTGTAAGTGAACCGCACGCAAATATAATTTTTCAAAAATATTTATAGTACATAATTATTTCTTTATTTCCTAATATTTCTTTCTTTTAATGGTTCTTTCTTTCTTTAAACCATTAAAAAAGTATCACAATTTTTTTAAAAAAATACCACACAAATTGTGTTACAAAATTTTTTCACATAAATTAATAAACCATACGACATAAGACACATGTAACATTTTTTCGCCGATAAATAAACCATTACAAAATATTTTCTTTTCTATGTGACAACAACATATCACATATTTTCATAGAGATAAACAATTACAAAATAAACTATCGTTTTACACTTTTTACAAAACCGTCCGTCCGCTTCTTGCAAAAGTTGCTTCATCAATCTTTCGCTCTATGTGTTTGATCCGGTTAGGAAGATCTGTGAATAACGGTACGTCGTCGTATTGGTTGTAATCTGACGTATCTTTGATGTTATCAATGCCAACGATTTGTTGCTTGTCCGGTACAGTAACGTCCATCCGCTCGTCGGATGGGTCCTTCACATAGAAAATTTGTGCAACACGCTCAGCGAGAACCCACGGATCATCCTTGTGGCCTAGTTTACTGCGTTCCACAACCGTAAGGCCGTAGTAATCGATGGATATGCTTGTTGTGTCTTTCACCCATTGGCATCGAAGCACCGGGATCTGGATGTTAAGGCCATAGTCAAGCTTCCAAATGTCTTGTATGATGCCGTAGTATGACTTCTTCTCGCCTGTTGCGTCGAACGCCTTCACACGAACTCCACTATTCTGAGCTGCGCTTTTCTTGTCCTTGCCTATCGTGTAAAATGTATATCTGTCGATGTCGTACCCTTGCCATGAGGTCACAAGGCTACTTGGGCCAGTTGCCAGCCTCTGCAATGTTTTTTCCTCGAGCGATTCACTAAACGACAGGTTTTGATCCTTCAACCATTTAGGAAATTTGCGCTTTTGTTCCTTTGAGATCCAAGGAGCCAGTCTTCTGGGGTTGCAGGCTCTTATCTCATTCATGTGTTTCTCAATGTACGGCTTAGGATGGCGAGCTGTTGCAGCACACTGCTATGTGCTTCCGCTACAACAATGTAGTCGTTATCATAGAACCTTTTCTTACCTACGGTACCCTTCCCAGTTAACCGACCCTCGTGTAGAGCGGGGGGTATCCCAATGGGTGTGGCATCCTTCATGTAATCTATACAGCAGTCGACCACCTCCTCAGTTGTGTACCCCTCTATCATTGATCCCTACGGATGAGCTCGGTTACGGACATATCCTTTCAGAACCGACATGTACCTCTCGTACGCCCATATCTGATGTAGGTATAGGAGACCAATTTCGATAATCTGAGGGATAATGTGGATAATCAGATGCTCCATCATATTGAAGTACGATGGAGGGAAAAACATCTCAAGCTGGCACGCTGTCTCGATTGCGACCGTTTGAAGGGGGCCTAACTCTTCAGGATCAAAAACCTTCTGTGATATTCGATTGAAAAAGTAGCACAACTTTGTTATCACTACCTTAGTGTGAATTGGCTTGACCGCTCTTATAGCAATAGGTAGGAAGACAGTTAACATCTTATGACAGTAATGAGCATTGTACCCAGAGATGGTCAAATCTTTCATGGATACAAGTTTTCTGATGTTCGACGAGAAACTAGTCGGGACTTTCAAACTATGCAAGCAACTGCAGAAAGCCTTTTTCTCTTCTGGGGTCAGTGAGTAGCATACCGGAGGAATATCGATCTTCCCATTTGCAAGCTCTTTCGGGTGAAGGTCATGCCTTATGTCCATATTTACCAGGTCGGTACGTGACTTCAGCTCATCTTTTGTCTTACTCGGAATGTCTAGTAAAGCGCCAATGGTGCTGTCGAACACATTCTACTCAAGATGCATTACGTCAATAGCATGACGAATCTCCAGGTCTTTCCAGTATTTCAGATACCTGAAAAATATTGAGTGCTTCTTGAAAGGTAACGTATTTTCCTGATCTGTTGCATCTGTTGTATCTTGATCCGTTGCTTTCTTCCTCTTGCCTGCCTTCTTCTTTCCCTTCCCGAACACGACCTTAATCTTCTTTGTCATGTTGAAGACTTGCGTACCAGTTCGTGTTTCATGAGGAACATCGTTCTCTACTGTATTGTCGAATAATCTGGCCATCACACGCCACTTGTGCCTCTGTGGTAAGAACCGACGGACTCATGTACACTACCTTGCTTGAGACAGTGAGGTACTTGTACGACGTGTTGTCGATACATATAAGACATCCAAACTTCCCCTTAAGCTGACCTAAGAGCGAAAAGTTCACCGGCAGGTCGTTGATGGTAACGAATATGATGGCACGCAAAGTAACATATTCCCTGTAGTACTCATCCTACACTCGTAACCCTTCTTTCCACATTTCTTGCATGTCCTCCATCAATGGTTCAAGAAACACATCTATGTCAATCCTAGGCTGTTTTGGCCCTTGTATAAGGATAGTCAACAAAATGTACTTTCGCTTCTGGCAAATCCATGTAGGCAAGTTATACATGGTAACCAGCACTGGCCTAGTGTTGTGTGAGCTGCTTAAGTCATCGAACGGGTTCATTCCGTCCGTGCTCAAGGCAAACCTTACATTTCTCGGGTCCTTTGCAAATTCTGGGTGTAGTGCATCAAAGTTTTTCCACTGTCGAGCATCGGCGGGGTGTCAAATCATACCATCTGTTTTTTGACCCTCTTGATGCCATCTCATCAACTCGGCATCGTTACGGTTTGAAAACAGCCGCTTCAGGCGATCTTTCACTGACAGGTACCACATCACCATAGCCGGAATCTTTTTCATTGCTGGCACCAATGAATCTTGGTCGACCACCTCTCCGTCTGAGGCTCCGTTGCCTATCGTGTACCGACTCGTCCCACATGTTGGGCAATAGTCTAAATCTGCGTATTCCTTGCGGTACAGTATACAATGATTTACACATGCATGAATCTTTTGAACACCTAGAGATAATGGGCATATCAGTGTCTTGGCTTGATATGTGTTGGTTGGCAACAAGTTCAGCTTCGGAAGCATAACTCTCAACAGATCCAACAAATCGTTGAAGCTAGTGTCCGACCATCCATGTCTGGCCTTCAATCTGAGTAGTTCAAGTACAGAGCGTAACACCGTGTAGTCCCTGTCACATCCTTTTGATTCGTCGTAAAGAAGGTACTTCGTTGCTTTTTCCAACGCTTTCCAATTGTCCAACCCTTGTTTTGTCGAAGTTAGGACCTCTGATTCAACATGCCGCAACATATCCTCCAGATCAAAATCAATATCTGCATCATCTATACCAGAGCCACCAAATTCCGCAACATATCTGCATCATCTATAACAAAGAGTAAATTAAAGTGTTATGCACTACTAAATACTATTCAAATTTATTCATGCAAACAATAAATTTAATCGATAAACAAATAGTCTATTTCCAAAAATGAAAAAATTCTTCGCTTTTAACCGATAAAAATTGAAATAAATGGAGGCAAACCTAACCAAGAATTACACACTTTTTAAGACATGCAATGCAAATAATATATGTTAGTTAAAAATAAAAAAGTGCCTACACTGCTCCATTTAAAAAGGTGCAAATTTCATCGCATTGCACCGATAAAAATTAAAATAAATGGAGCAAATGAAGTAGGACAACAAGCATGTCACCTATGGATCCCAAGCAAAGATTTGAGGTTGAAAACCTTCCCCCCTAATTTGTGTCAAGTTTAGGAGAGAGAAAACGCCGGGCTTGAATGGGGCAAGCTCGGGCTGGGCGCAATATATGACATTCATCATCGCGTGCGGTTGCATTAAGCAGCCCGCACGGGATAATCTATTATCCCGTGCGGGCGACTTAATAAGACCACATACGATAATGGATATTATCGCGTGTGGTCGTGTTAAGACACCCGCACGGGATAATAGATTATCCCGTGCGAGCGTGACCGGCCCCCGGTGGATCGGTTTTTTCAGGCGGCACCACTTACGGCCCGTCTGGAATTTATCGGGGGCCTCGTACAAAAAACTTTTTTTGTAGTAGTGGTGGAATAACTGTCATTTTACGTAATTACAAATCGATCATTCAGTTTTCTGGTTACTGATCCTTACATGTTTTTTTCATACTGAAAAAAATTCAGAACAGGGATCTTAAGATATTTAATACCTGTTTTTTCAGATTTTCCACTCAACGGAAAACCCGGCTTCGGCCCATCATTGATAGCATCGTCCTAGCCAGCTGGCCCGGATATGATGGGCCCGCTTTTTATCTGCGATCCAATTCCGGCCCAACCAGGACGGGCTCAAGTAATTAAGCCACAGTCACGTTCTGGCCCATTTACGTTCACCGCATTAAGATCTGGCTATTGGAGAGTTTTACAACTTTTACATAACTGGCATAAGGAAAGAAAGAGAATCAGGATGATCAGGAAAAAATAAAAGAAAAAAGTGAAAAAAGGACATCAATTGGATTAGGGCCACATGGCACCGAGGGGAGACACGCCGCAGTGGAGGGACGTGTGTGATGCCGAGTGGAGGCTCACCGTGCGCGGGATGAGACAGTGGGATGGTGTGGACGGGTTGGGTTAGACTGGGAGGAGGTATATAATAGTTATTGAGTCACATCGAATTGGATAGGGTAATATACAACCAACTCAAACACGGATGACGTATCAAAATTTCGGTGAAAATATTTTTAATTTTTATAATAGTAGAGAAGAGATAGAGATAAAGATAAGGGAACTCAATACTTTACAAATTCTGCCTAATTTCGGAAAATTATGTGTTCGCCATATTTAAGATTTTTCTTTTTTTTATAAGACATTAAGATTTTTCTTGGGATAAAGATAAGGGAGAGATGTTATTTAGTTTCTGGAGGGCAAAAATTAGTAATTCCTATTTCCAGTAAGGTGATTGACAGGTGGGTCCATCTCCTCACATGCCAGGCACCGGAGAGACATACAGCGCCCCCATGGAAAGGCCCAAATGAAAACAAGAAGACGACCTCGTCGATCCATCGATAAACCAATTTGCAGAATTGGTTTGGCGCCACTTCGATCGATCAATCGATCTCATCTCTCGGTTTAATTAACCAACCAACGCTCGATCCGGCAGCTCGATCGATCGCCATGTTGCGGTGCGACGGCGACCGCGTGGTCATCGTCGGCGGCGGCATCGCCGGCGCCCTCCTCGCCAAGACGCTCCAGAATCACGCCGACGTCGTGCTCATCGACCCGTACGCGGCCGCCATTTTTACATCTTCCATTGATTTTCTTCATTCAAGAAGGTGGTGAGTGCGATGATCCATGGCGGAGCAATGCATGCAGGAAGGAGTACTTCGAGATCCCGTGGGCGAACCTGCGCGCGAAGATGGAGCCGGCGGCGGTGGCGCGCACGGTGATCCCGCACTCGGAGTACCTGACGCAGGCCAAGGTAGTGACAGCGGCGGCGGTCGGCGTGGACGACTCCGTGGTGCTCACCTCGGCCGGCGGCGCCGTCGGGTACGACTTCCTGGTCGTCGCCACGGGCCGCGAGTGCAGCCGGCCGCAGAAGCGGGAGGACCGGCTGCAGATGTTCGATCACGACAAGGCGCGGATCGCGTCGGCGGAGTCCGTCCTCATCGTCGGCGGCGGGCCCATCGGCGTGGAGCTCGCGGCGGAAATCGTCATGGGGAGCCCCGAGAAGCGCGTCACCATCGTCCACGGCGGGCCTCGCCTGCTCATGGTGATGGGCGAGAAGGCGTCTGCCAAGGCCCTCGAGTGGCTCCGCTCCAAGAACGTCACCGTGCTGCTCGACCAGACCGTCGACCTCGCCGCCACCGCCGTCTCCGCGGACGACAAGGTGTTCACGACGTCCGCCGGCGAGACGGTCACCGCCGACTGCCACTTCGTGTGCACGGGCCGCCCCGTGGCGTCAGGTTGGCTGAGGGAATCGTTCCTCGGCGAGCACGTCGACGGGGAAGGGAAGGTGGCGGTGGACGAGCACCTACGCGTGGGCGGACTGAGGAACGTGTTCGCTATCGGCGACATCACCGACGTGCCGGAGGCGAAGCAGGGGTACCTGGCGCAGCGGCATGCCATGGTGGTGTCTCGCAACCTGCGGCTGCTGGTGAAGGGCGGCGACGGCAGCAAGGAGCGGAAGCTGCACCGGTACAAGGCGTCCAAGGCGGCCATCACCGTCACGCTCGGCCGCCGTGACGCGCTGGCGGAGCTGCCGTTCATGACGGTGATCGGCCACCTCCCCGGCGTCGTCAAGCCCAGGGATTACTTCATCGCGCGGACGCGAAGGATGATGGGGCTCAGGACAGCCGCGCGCCACGATCAATCCATGTTTCGCATCTGAATCGGATGGACGCACGCGATCCAAGGCGATCCGACGGTCCGAGTTGATCGATCGGCTGTGTTTTATTAGTCGTTTGGGTTACATACATGAATTTGGACTACCTCTAGCACAAACTTTGCTCGATTTTGATCAGATCGGCTGATATGTATGGGTTGGTTTTTATTTATTCTCCTACTAAAGAATATCATTTGTAGACCTCATGAAACTATATATTTCCACTATGCCATTTGCAGTTTTGTCCGACAGCTAAAATGATTTTGGATAGTGTTCACGTAAAAAGAAATGAAGATATATCATTGATTATGTATAAAACTCCAATAGCCATGTCAAGGCTCTAGATGGGGCTCATCAATAATGGTGAATGCAAAGATTTTGATAGCAAAGGGATACGCTGGGATGAGGGGTTCAATGCGAGAAAAATGTGTTTGTGTGGGGGTCGATGACTTGGGTTGGGGCAAAGGGGAAGACACTCTGAAAAGTTACAAAAATCGAGAAAAATGAAAATAGCAACACTAACAGGAAGAGGTGAATATTGAATTGTCTAATATAACCATGGGAAGAGGATGTTGATAAAGCAAAGGAGGACAGACACAGTGGCAGAGGATCGATGTTTTTCCATCTAGGTGCATTCTTTGTTTTGTGTATGGATAGACAAGAAATTAATTAAATGCTTCCATTATTTGTTGGATGCAAATGTATTTATTATTCTTTTAAGTATCAATTAATTTCAGTAAGCCTTGTATATATGATTTTAGACAATTCGATCCCCAACCTCTTTTCATAGGATAGTCATGGATGCCCAAGAAATTCAACACAAAGAATACAACAATGTGTGATGGGAAAGAAATCATGTTTTAAGAAAGTAATTTGTGTTATTCACCTGGTAATATCATGTGTGTGTCATATACACTTTTTTATTTAATTGTATCATATACACTTATCAACATTTTCTCTATTTGTACGGTTTTCTTCCTTGTGAACTGGTGAATCTATATTTCAGCCAAGGTACTCCAATTGGGGTTTTGTTATTCATTTTATAGGAGTTCTGTTGAGCATGTCGGCTTGCAGATTTATTTATCTAAACACTAAACATACCCAATTTATACATGGTTCACCAAGGAATTTATGTATACTACCGTTTGGTCTTAAAATCATTTGCGAATCCCAAGTCCGGTAGAAACAACAAGTAATATGTCCTCAGCACACACTCACACTTTCTCTTTCTTTGTTCCCCCACTACCAAACTCACATCTTCAAAGCATATGGTTCATTAGAATTTTTATGTGTTCCCCATAATACCACACAACCATTTTACCTTGGTTTACACTAACAAACAAATATTTTTTAGCTAACACATGCATAACTATGGTAATAAGGTTCCAAGTGTGTAAACCATATATGAGGGAAAAACTAGCTAGGGTTGTTGACTTTTTTTAGATAGTTCATTCTTTACTCTTGGATAGGTTAATTTTAAGAAATTTATCTTTAGATTTACTATACAACCTTGCTAAAAGAGTGCAAGATGTGTGTTAGCATGTCTACAAGAGTACAACCACAAAACAATGAGATCTTCTGTTACATTATAAGCTTATTATTCATCTACAGGAACAAGTTATATTTTTCAATGCTACAAGCTTATAACAACATGATGCATAGACCAAACATAATGGCATATGATCAGTATTCCCATTCATTTGGTAGCAATGCAAGCTCAGGGAGGTAGTCTTCATCCCCAACGGCGTTTGTCGACTCCTTATCCTTCTGCAACGGCATTGTTTCTGTTCTTGTTGCTTCCTCCTTTTCCCCCCATGACTTATGCTTCTGTCGACTATGATCCTGATTCTTGTTAGGATTAGCCTTCGTTGTCGCATCATCATGCTTCCTTATCTCTATGTCTGCATGTGTCGCGTTGAATTCAACCCTCTGATCCGCAGGTGCTCTCACATCTACATATGAGAAATGTGCATTTTTATTAAAAGTAGTGTTTTCATTGGTATAATTACTATGTGGTAGACATGATCTACGGACTGAACATATTAATGTAATATACAATTTTGTATAAACATAAATATTACATTGTATTTGTTAATCTGAACATTATTTGGATAGAGAGTTGTATGCAATACCTTCCTCGGTGGTCAATGGGGCCATGGGTGGGATGGATATGGGTGCTTGGTATACTGAGTAATCCATGGCAGGAGAAGGCATCAGCAAAAACATACCAGTGCCATCATTTCGTTCTAGCCGCAACCTCCGCATCAATTGCTATTCCACCAAATGGCTGTTCCAAGAAAATAATAAAAGAAAGGTTACACTATGCTAGGTTTTTTCAGTTACCATCGACTTGCAAATCGAGTAACACATCGCAAAACATAAAAAAAATAAATGCATCAATTCAAGGGGGAAAAAAAGAAGAATATAATTTTGAATAAAAAATTAAAAATAATAAACAATCCTCTTTTGGCTAGACGGTTACTGTGACGCCCCAAACTATACCAGTCCAAGAACAAGAACCAATATAGGCTGGAGGTCACATTATTACCTGTGATAACAGTATCAGTCCCAGGATACACAAGCTAATACTCACAGAATAATTGAGAAAATCAGAAATAACAAAGCTTTATTACAACCTCGAGAGAGGTCTTATACATACTATCGTCATGGACATACCTGTTGATGTAAAAAAACACACACTGGCCTAGGAGATCTGCTTAACTCCAGTGCAGGTCCAAATATTTCTTTCGGGTTCTAGGCGTGCCAATTGGTTTGATCCTGCAACCAATAAGAAACAAAGAAAACACAGTTAAATCCATCAATGATAGCCGATCGGCTGGCTTGCCGATGACGTATCATTGAGCATTAAGCCGATGCAAGATGCATTAAATCGGCTATAACAGATAAAGCAAGATAAAGCTAAATCTACTCAATCGGCTGTAGATATCAACAAAATATAATCTAAGTCTCAGAATATATTTAAACCAAGTGATTGGGATAGATCGGACAGGGCGCCGAGACAGTATGAATCACCTATGTCTAAATATATTATAAAGCGTAGATTATACATGTTCATAGCATAGCCGATTAGGTAAATCTAACATGTATCGGCTAGTACTCCGATACTACTTTATACAGAGATATTATCATGAACAAAATATATTAAACAACTTGTCAAACTAATGTTAAGATGATCCTAACCAGATTTGACAACAAGCTCAATATATTTTACTAAGTTAATATCTCGATATAAAGGGCAGATTTAATATATAAAGATAACAAGATAATTAAACCAGGTAAGATCGGTTGAAACCCCGACGCTATCTCTATTAGCAATCATAGACAGGCTAGAAACTATGGTTCTAAACATGATTTAGTAGGTCAAACCTAACTGATGCAACACCAAATATGTAAAGAAACATAATGTCTAGATGATCAAGTCGATGAAAACCTTTTCGAGATGGTAGATATATTATATAATCTAGATCAACAGCGATATATAACCCTATCGGTTGCTTTTCTGTGAAACAGACATTAACCGATCTAAGTTATATATTGATATCAATTTAGATTATACAATATATATGATAACTCGACGATTCACACAAACAGGATCAGAGTGTCATAAAGATGGAAGTACTAATCCCGAGAGCGCAAGCCGCCATAACAAGTTTTACTTCTTGTCGGAGATCGAAGCCGATGCAGCCCAACTCGAAAGCAAGAACTCGTCGAAAATAGTGAAAGAGTAAAGGTGGCGATGCGCCGAAACTGTTGTATTGATTCGTTGTCTTCTTTACACGAACCTGGGTTTAATTTATACCCAGAATTACACAATATGTCCTTGTCGGACACGACTCTTATCTCTATTACAACTCATATTGAAGATAATTCCCTAATACAAACTCTAACCGACAGTATCTATTAGGAAACTAACATTATATCCTAATTAATAGATACAATTCCCTTCTTCGGACCCAATCCGTATGTGGGAATCCTTATGAAGCTCATCAACTGAACCCGACAAAGACTCTGTTATCCTCTCGTCGGAATCGGCTACATCGGCTATCCTTGTCCGACTCTGTCTCAGCCGATGGTCACGATAGCAGACTCGGTCACCAGCCGATACACACCGTAGCCGATTCAGTCACCAACAGATTCTTGCTCTGTTTTGGTAACCGCCAGCTTCCTCCAAATCCGATTCGATTCTATCTTCAAATCCAATACTTGATTTACCAAATTTGGTCGTTAACACATGCCCCCCAAGTCCGCGATATTTGGAATGTTGCGGATTTGCTCGAATCCTCTCCGAATCGATCTAGGGTTCTGTTTCCATTTCAACCGTTATCACACGTCTTCTTAAATAGCAACCACTGCTTGGAGGTTTTCACGCCGTTACTCCCGTTTTCACCGCCTCAACCGTAATCGCCTCCAACTCTGGCAATAGCTTCATCGGATTCTCCAGCGACCACATAGGAGATTCTCTCGTCAGCAACAACTCCATCTCCGACGATGTCATCTTCCGCAGCTCCTTCAAGCGCTCCGGTCATCGAGTTCCCTGAGGTAACCCCATCAGCCGAATCCCATCTCTACTCATAGATTAGTTTTCCTTCGCAATTTATTTCTTCTCTCCTTTCTTTTCTGTAGCATCTCTCCCACCAAGTTGCAATCCCAAGCCTGGTTCATCCCAATCGGTACTTCTTGGGCCCAATCGGCAACAAAGACCCCATAGAAATCATCAATGCCGAGACAAACAGGATCCCCTTTTAAGTTAACCAACCCTAGTTTGAACCATTGGAGCAACACTTTTAAATCCTGGCCATCGGCTATCAAGACTTGGTCTGAATGGTATAAGAGGATGTCAGCTAGCAAACAAACTCACTGGGAAGAAATCGGCATCGCTCAGTGCTTAGCCCTAACCATAGCCGATTTAGCCAAAGATGAACCCATGCTATCGGCTGCCAGCTATTTTTGGTCCAACACCTTGAATGCCTTCCTCTTCAACCAATGGCCAATGACCCCAACTCTTCTGGACATCACCATGATAACTGGGCTAGACATCACCTCATCAGCTAACCCTATCAGCTTGAACAGCAAAAACCAATTTATTTTCAAAACCAGAAGCATTGGAGGCTGGAGTGGATTCATCTCTCTGAATATGGGATCTGGCCCTATCACTCCTAAAGAACACGCAGCCTTTCTCTTGATGTGGCTGGAAAAGTTTCTGTTTTGTGGTTCAAGCTGTGGTCCAACCACCAACTGGCAACATATAGCTGAAGCCTTAGTCAACAAAAAACAATTCCCTCTAGGCAAATACCTCCTGGGTTATCTATACCAAGTTTTGAATAACGCATCGGCTAAGCTTGCCGTCAACTCAACAATCGGCACAGGTGGACCTTGGTGGCTATTGCAGTTATGGCTTAACCTCCAAACAATCAAAGTTGCCAAAAGACCAGCCTTGCCCGAAGCTGATTTTCCTTTGGTTGAGCCGACCAAAGATGACGACGGAGATGAAGTCACAACCAGAAGATGTATGTCGTTTGGAGAGGCAGCATCTTCATATCCCGGATCAGAATTATCAGCTGAACGCTTCGTCGACTGGTTCGGCAACTTTTATGATGGATTTCCAAAAGATTCTAGAAATTGGTTTGCATATGAATTCTCTGCAGATTTTGAATTGCCAACCGATTTCAGATTTGATGAAATAAACTCTGAAAAATTTGAGAAATCCAGAGAAATCTTTACAACGGCTATCACCCCCTGTATCCTTCCTGTTGGCATCCATCAAGGCAGGAACATCCAGATATCTTATGAATTCTACCACCCTATGAGCGCTGCCAGACAACTGGGAATGGGACAGATGCCAATCGGCTTGTTCTTCTCAGGAAAAATCCAAGCCAGAGGAGAAATCTCATCGGCTCTGATGATGGATAGGCTATTGAGCATAGAAGGACCTCCCCTTGGAAGTTTGGAAAATATTGAGTTGGCTATGCTAAGGAGCTCCACTTTTGATCAATGGTGGATTGAATGGAAGAAACATCTTTTTCACCAATCGGCTTCCATGTATCTGACTGACATCATTCCAGACATGGTTCCACAGGTAAACATACTTCTTTTATTGATAGCCGATTTTCTTTAGAAAATAGCTTAACTCCTTTTCTTCTTGTATTCGCAAACCACAGAGTCTTCTCCTCCTCATGTCAGCAACAACGGAGCCATTATTAATTATGTTGCCGGAATCCTCCCCAATGGTGGTGGATTAGCCCCTTCAATCATCGGCTACAATGCTCCCAAAACATCTTCCCTACTCCAAGGGCAAACACGTGAGCCGATTCCCTCTGAAGCTGGTAAGAGGAAAAGGATCAAGTCATCGGCTATCGCTCCACCGGCTACAAAGAAGAAAGCCACCAAAAAGCAGAAAAACTATGATCCAGATGAAGAAGATATAGAAAAAGCCATCGATGAAGCAGCTGCCGAGCTGAGTGAAACAGTAGAAGAAACTCCAACAATCAGTATCCCTATTCCTCAGCAAACTTCACCAACGCCGATCCACAAGACATATCAACCTCGGGTATGTACTTTGTACTCTTAGTCCTTTCATAACTTTCTTTGCCGATCTCAGCGTTAACTCTTCTTTTGTAGAAAAAGAAATCGGCTGCCAAAAAGAAACCTGCACCGCCTCCATCGGTAATACTTCCTTCAAAACTTTGTTTAAACCTTATTTCATCAAATATTAACTCATTTTATATTTCAGCCGATCCGCTCTCCAACTCCTATTCATCATGATTCAAGTGAACATACTCCATCGGCTAGAGACAGTCACCACATTGAAGACCAGCCGATTCCTCCTATTCCTGTAAGTATTTATATCAAAAATATAAATCGGCCATTAATATTCTATTGACTAACAATCCTGTCTCTTTCAGGCCTTAGCCGACATGTTCTCTTTTGACATTAGGCAATTCATGGATGAAGAGGAAGAAACATCCAGCAAGGCTATTGCTCCTATAGCCGATGACTTAAAAGCTACCCTCAAGGATATTGCTCATCGGCTTGAAGGTTCCCTTGATGCTTTGGTTGTCAACTGTGGATCAATTAGAGCAAGATTTGAAGACATTCAAGATCAGATCCCAGACGATGCAGCTGAAATCATCTCTCCAGCAGTTTTCCTTGAACAATATCGTCACAAGCTGGAAAGAGCAAGACAGAGGATAGCCGATAGGCGAGAGTGAAAAGATCTTGAGACAACCATCCATGCCAATCGGCAATCCATAAACGAGGAAAAAGCCAAACTTGATCAGATGATATCTGGGCCAAGTTCTATCCAAAGCAATATAGATCGGCTAAAGAATAAAAAGATTGAACTACTGGCTGAATTGGAAGCCTGCAACGCTGAGTTATCACTGGAAGAACAGAAGCTTGCCGATTTACCAAGAGCCATTGAAGAACAAAAATCCAAGCTGAAGTCCTCGATCAGACACTTAGCCGATCTAAACAAATCCATGAAAGTCATCCCAGGAAGTGATGCAGCCGATGCCCAAGCCATAGAATAAATAGAACAAATTAGGCAAAGGGTCATATCGGCTATCCAAAAACTTGTAACATGAATCCGCCGATGATAATATAAACTCCATACTTGTATTTTTGCTTTGAAATTTTGCTGTGAAACTCTCAATGATGTGACATATATATATTTGCTTTGAAATTTTGCTGTGAAACTCTCAATGATGTGACATATATATATATGCCCCCTAATTTTGTTATGGAGATCAAAACATCACAAAATTACAATCGGCGTAGAAAAATACCATGAAACAACCGATTATACTAAGAAAATTATACTAAGGGCGATATAACTTATATCGGTCATCTAAAGGCGATGTCACTACATCGGCTACCATGTATCGGCAAGATACAGCCGAATCATGAATTAATCCAAACACTTGGGTAATACTTTTTCAAATATTTTCCATTGAGAGCTCTTCCAAATATTTCTCCATCAAGTGCTGATGACATACTCCCATGGCAACACTGCTTCATGCCCATAAACTAACTTATATGGAGGAACTTGAATTGATCCATGACAAGCCATCCGATAAGACCATAATGCCTCAGCCAATCGGTTATGCCACTGCTTTGGAAAATCGGCAATCTTTCTCTTAATCAACTTAATCAAGCTTTTGTTAGATGCTTCTGCCTGCCCATTAGCTTGCGCATAATATGGTGAAGAATTCAACAATCTGATTCCCATACTCTTCATAGATTGAACAAACTCATCTGACACAAAAATAGATCCTTGATCAGTTGTAATTGTTTGTGGAAGACCAAATCGGTATATAATATGCTCTTTAACGAACTGAATTGCATCCCCAGAATCAACATTTTTCAATGGAACTGCTTCCACCCACTTTGTAAAATAATCGGTTGCCACCAATATATACTTATGTCCTTTACTCGATGGTGGATTGATCTAGCCGATCATATCAATTCCCCAGCCTCTGAACGGCCATGGCTTGATTATTGGATTCATAGCCGATGCTGGTGCTCTCTGAATTGATCCAAATTGCTGGCAGTCTCGACATCCCTTGTAATATCGAAAGCAATCCTCCAACATTGTCGGCCAAAAATACCCAACTCTTCGAAGCAACCATTTCATTTTATGAGCCGATTGATGAGTACCACAAATACCTTCATGAACTTCTCCCATCACAACTTTGGCTTGATCAGCACTTAGACATTTGAGCAACACCCCATCAATCGTCCGATAATACAATTCATCATCTAACAAGACATATCTCAAAGCCTTATACCTCAATTTCCTTGAAACCGATTGAGAAGGATTCTTCAAATAATGAAACACATCATACCTCCAATCATCGGCTGCAATTGTAACAATCCCCATCTCAACATCTATCACCATCGGCTTGTATCCCGATGCCCCCTGAGCCAAAGCATTAGCCTCTAAATTCTGCTCCCGAGGAACATATCTCAACGTCACCAGCCGAAACTCATCTATTAATGCCCGACACTTTTCATAATAAGCCATCAATACATCACTCTTGCATTCATATTCCCCGGCCAGTTGACTAATTACCAACAATGAATCACCCATGACTTCAATAGCATCGGCTTCAAACTCCTTCAAAAGTTGCAAACCTTTGAGAACTGCCTCATACTCAGCTTGATTATTTGTAGCATATGGCTTGATGGTAAAAGCAAATTCAAAACTTGCCCCTCTTGGTGATATGATAACCAAACCGATGCCACAACCATGAGTACAAACTGATCCATCAAAAAATAACGTCCAAGGTGCAATATCCACTGAGCCGATCGAATCATCATGATGTTCTACGATAAAATCGGCTATAGCTTGCCCCTTAATAGCTTTAGGTGACTCATACTTAAGATCGAATTCTGTTAAGGCATAAATCCACTTTCCAACCCTTCCTTTCAATACTGGAGCCGATAGCATATATTTAACCACAACGGCCTTACAAATTATAGTACATTCATTGGATAACAAATAATACCTCAACTTTGTACATGAAAAATACAAGCATAAGCACAACTTCTCCACTGAACAATACCTGGTCTCTGCATCCAAAAGTCTTCTGCTTAAATAAAAGATCACCCTCTCTTTACCTTCGAACTCCTGGATTAAGATCGAGCCGATTGACCTCTCATCGGCTGACAAGTATAATCTGAAAGGCACCCCTTTCTGTGGAGAAACTAAAACTGGAGGAGAACTTAAATATTTCTTAATATTATCCAAAGCCTTCTGTTGCTCTGCCCCCCATGTAAACTCCTGATCGGCTTTAAGTCTGAGTAAAGGTGTGAAAGGCTCTAATCTCCCAGACAAATTAGAAATAAATCTTCTGATAAAATTTATCTTGCCAATCAAAGATTGCAACTGTTTCTTGTCTTCTGGAGGTTGGATTTTCTGTATTGCACTAATACTCCTTTGTGGCACTTCAATACCCCTCTCATGTACAAGAAAACCCAAAAATTGTCCAGCCGATACACCAAAAGCACACTTAGTAGGATTCATCTTTAAGCCATATTTTCTTGTTCTCTCAAATACTTTTCTTAGATCGGCTATATGATCAATAATCTCTTTAGATTTCACCACTACATCATCAATATAAATTTCAACCAACAAACCGATTAGATCATGAAAGATATAATTCATGGCTCTTTGATATGTAGCTCCAGCACTTTTCAATCCAAAAGTCATCACAACCCACTCATACAAGCCAATTGCACCAGGACACCTAAAAGCAGTCTTATGAATGTCTTCTTCTGCCATTAAAATTTGATTATATCCAGCATTGCCATCCATAAAACTTATAATTTTATGTCCTGAAGCAGCATCTACCAATTGATCGGCAATCGGCATTGGGTATTCATCCTTAGGAGTAGCCTTATTTAAATCCTTGAAATCGATGCAAACCCTAAGCTTGCCATTTTTCTTAATTACTGGAACTATATTAGAAACCCACTCAGCATATCGGCATGGACGAATAAAACCAGCATCATATAAACGAGTAATTTCAGCTTTAATCGCATCATACATATCGGCTTTACATCTCCTAGGTGGTTGCTTATATGGCCGATATCCTGGTTTGATAGGAAGCCGATGTTCAACAATCGATCGGCTAAGTCCTGGCATCTCAGAATACTCCCAAGCAAAGCAATCGCTGTATTCTTTCAAAAGCTTTAATAATGTAAGTTTGAATTCAGATGATAGATTCTTACTGATGAATGTCGGCCTAAGCTTATCTCCTGACCCAATGTCAACTTCTTCCAAATCATCGGCCGACATAAAACCCTGACCAAGCTTACCATCAAGATCATCTACAACATCTTCAGTATAGAAATCAAAACCCTCCAAAACACCCTCAAAGTAACAACTGGGGTTCTCCATCTCCAATTGGCTGTATACCACAATTAGACACTTTTAGATAATCTCCTTGCCAGATTTTTCCTGATAAGCAATCAATTCCATCCATCTCCCAAACAGATAAATCGGCATTAGCAACATGTACTGACTTGTCGGCTGGAACAACCTCTATCTTGTCACCTTGCCATTGGATTAAGCTCTGATGCATGGTTGAAGGAATACAACAATTAGCATGAATCCAATCCCTTCCAAGCAGTAAGCTATATGAACCTTTCCCATCAATGACAAAAAATGTAGTAGGAACAGTCTTACTGCCGATTGTCAATTCTACATTAAGAACTCCCTTGGCCTCTGAAGGATTGCCACCAAAATCTTTAAGAACCATATTAGTCTTGATGAGGTCATCTGAACTCCTTCCCAATTTCTTAAATGTTGCATATGGCATTAAATTCACTGCAGCCCCACCATCAACTAACATTTTGGATATCGGCTTACCATTAACAAATCCTTTGACACACAATGGCTTGAGGTGCCGATTCTCTGCTCCCTCGGGTTTCTCAAAAACAGCCTGTTCTGGTGACAATATCAATCTGGCACAAGATTCTTCCATGATATCTGCATCGTCTTGATTAGCCCCAAATTCTGCGGGTAGCACAAATACCATGTTGACCGATGAAGAAGCAATGGCCTTTCCTTTAATTACCCTTCTCGCTTCATCGGTTTCACTCTCATCGGCTGGTATTATTTTACTCTTAACACGCCATTCCTGTTTTGTTTTTGTTCTCTTCAGCCGATGATCGATTCTTTGTTCAACTTCATGAAATTGTTCCCTGCTCCTCATCCTCTGAACCCTTCTCTTCTGACTTTTAGAAAAAATCCCAGAAGGACACCATTGAGCTCTTGAAGTATCTTCAACATCCTCCTCCTGGAAATAATCTTGATGAATCGGGCCCAACCTCTGATGAACAGGCAACTTCCTTTGCATCAGCCGATCCTCTTTAGAATGAAATCGGCTAAAACTCCCATTATAGTTTCCATCGGCATTAGCACAACCTGGGCAGTCTTCTATCGATGGTAATCTCATGCCTTTATTCCAACAAAATATGAAAAATTCGCAGTTCCAATGTAGATCAAAGCTATCATCATCCTCATAATATTGCCTTTCTTGCCGATCATATCTCTTTTGATATTTATTAATCATACTCGTAGAGTCAAACTTATTGAGCCGATTGTCCTTTCTGTCGGCTGTCCTCCCACTTGTATGGACCATATTGATAGGAAAAGAATTACCATCAATCTTCATCGGCTTCTTGGAGTCATCAAATTTTATCCTGTCTTGCTCAATGGCCACTTGGATCTGTTGCCGAAATACTTTACAGTCATTAGTACTATGAGACCCTGTATTGTGCCACTTGCAGTATTTCCTCCTCCCTAATTCCTCAGCCGATGGAATCACATGACCAGCAGGCAATTGAATTTGTTTCTCCCAAAGCAAAAGATCAAAAATTTTATCAGCCTTATTGACATCAAAATCATACTTCTCCTCTTTTCCAGAGCTATTAACCCATTGACATGGAATCACCTTCTTGTTCCTCGCCCATTCGGCTGCTGCTACTTCGGGAACATCCTCTTCCTCAGAATCAGAAACATAAGAATTAATGAAGTACACCTTTTTGAATGCTCTATTGGCCTCTTGAAATCTTTGTTCGTGTGCTGTTATCTTCTGGGCCAAATGAGCCAAACTATCAAAGTCTTGAGCCAAAAACCTCTCTTTGATTGGTGTTAATAAACCTTGGAAGGCTAAATCGGCTAACTGAGAATCTGTCAACGCCAAGCTGTAACATCTGTTTCTGATTTCCCTAAACCTTTGAATATAATCTTGGACAGATTCATCCCGTTTTTGCCTAATGTTTGTCAAATCAGATAGTTTCATCTCATGAACTCCACTGTAGAAATATTTGTGAAACTGTTTTTCCAGATCGGCCCAACTGTGAACAGAATTATAAGGTAAAGACGAAAACCATGTGAAAGCCGATCCAGACAGAGACAAAGGGAATAGCCTGACTCTTAAAGCGTCAGTAGCCGATGCTTCACCACATTGAGCTAAAAATCGGCTAACATGCTCATAAGTTGATACATTATCTTGTCCTGAGAACTTTGAAAAGTCTGGGACCTTGTATCGGCTTGGTAATGGCACTCTTTCAAAATACTCTGGATATGGATGCCGATACAGATTGTCACCATCCCTTGGTTTTAATCCAAACTGTTCTCTCATCACATCGGCTATCATATCGGCCCAAGGTTTTTGCCGAGCTCCATCTTGATGCTGTGGTTGTATCGGCTCGTCTTGATAAAACTGCGGCTGATGATATGATTGAGGAGACGTTCTCTGCCGATATTGCACCTGTGGTGAGTGAGGTTGATATTGATAATTAAGATTGCCACCTGTGTGGGTCTGAGGCATTCGTGGAGCACTAAAATCTTGTTGATTAGAAACAAATTGAGTAGCGGCAGCTTGTTGCTGGAAGATTGGCACTTGCTGTCTTGCTGGTGTATGCAGGATCGGCTGAGCAACTGGCTGATTGGGATTGAACATAGTTGCAACTTGCTCAGCTGATATTTGAGGTATGTTTTGCCCTACATGCTGAGGTTGTTGTCGGACCAGTACATGAGGATTAAACTCTACTTGCTTCTGTACCGACGCTGGTATCTCTTGTTGAACTGTAGCCGATGTTGACGCCATCGGCTGTCCTGGGGCTATATTTGTGGCAGGTTTTGGCTGGCTGGTCATAAGCGGCCTATATTGCGGGAAGACCCCATCTGGTAAGAAAATTGGTCCTTTGGCTTGGTGTTCAGCAATAGTACCATCAACCACAGACTTGATCATATTTGTTAAAGTGTTGACAAGCACTTCTGACTGGTTGATCAAAGCATGATGCACAGCATAGTCAATTCGATCTTGCAAATTCCTGGGTTCTTCAGGAGATTCCTCTTGCTTAACCCCTTTTTCCTTCCCAGAACTTGACTCTGGCTCTTCATTGTTGGGCAAAGCTACTTTATATCTCTGAACCACCGTTCCTGATCTAGTTTGGACAAAAGAATGTAAGTACTGGTTTTGAAGTTTGTTCATTATATCCTCCAGCTCTGCCTTTTGTTCCGACGTCAACTTGTCCACTGTCATTGGAATAATATTCTTTGGGCCGATGTCAGTTGTCTTGAGGTCTACCATAATGAAAATTCTTCGGAGTCCCACCGGGCGTGCCAAAAGCGTGTTGATGTAAAAAAACACACACTGGCCTGGGAGATCTGCTTAACTCCAGTGCAGGTCCAAATATTTCTTTCGGGTTCTAGGCGTGCCAATTGGTTTGATCCTGCAACCAATAAGAAACAAAGAAAACGCAGTTAAATCCACCAATGATAGCCGATCGGCAGGCTTGCCGATGACATATCATTGAGCATTGAGCCGATGCAAGATGCATTAAATCGGCTATAACAGATAAAGCAAGATAAAGCTAAATCTACTCAATCGGCTGTAGATATCAACAAAATATAATCTAAGTCTCAGAATATATTTAAACCAAGTGATTGGGATAGATCGGACAGGGCGCCGAGACAGTATGAATCACCTATGTCTAAATATATTATAAAGCGTAGATTATACATGTTCATAGCATAGCCGATTAGGTAAATCTAACATGTATCGGCTAGTACTCCGATACTACTTTATACAGAGATATTATCATGAACAAAATATATTAAACAACTTGTCAAACTAATGTTAAGATGATCCTAACCAGATTTGACAACAAGCTCAATATATTTTACTAAGTTAATATCTCGATATAAAGGGCAGATTTAATATATCAAGATAACAAGATAATTAAACCAGGTAAGATCGGCTGAAACCCCGACGCTATCTCTATTAGCAATCATAGACAGGCTAGACACTATGGTTCTAAACATGATTTAGTAGGTCAAACCTAACTGATGCAGCACCAAATATGTAAAGAAACATAATGTCTAGATGATCAAGTCGATGAAAACCTTTTCGAGATGGTAGATATATTATATAATCTAGATCAACAGCGATATATAACCCTATCGGTTGCTTTTCTGTGAAACAGACATTAACCGATCTAAGTTATATATTGATATCAATTTAGATTATACAATATATATGATAACTCGACGATTCACACAAACAGGATCAGAGTGTCATAAAGATGGAAGCACTAATCCCGAGAGCGCAAGCCGCCATAACAAGTTTTACCTCTTGTCGGAGATCGAAGCCGATGCAGCCCAACTCGAAAGCAAGAACTCGTCGAAAACAATGAAAGAGTAAAGGTGGCGATGCGCCGAAACTGTTGTATTGATTCGTTGTCTTCTTTACACGAACCTGGGTTTAATTTATACCCAGAATTACACAATATGTCCTTGTCGGACACGACTCTTATCTCTATTACAACTCATATTAAAGATAATTCCCTAATATAAACTCTAACCGACAGTATCTATTAGGAAACTAACATTATATCCTAATTAATAGATACAATTCCCTTCTTCGGACCCAATCCGTATGTGGGAATCCTTATGAAGCTCATCAACCGAACCCGACAAAGACTCTGTTATCCTCTCGTCGGAATCGGCTACATCGGCTATCCTTGTCCGACTCTGTCTCAGCCGATGGTCACGATAGCCGACTCGGTCACCAGCCGATACACACCGTAGCCGATTCGGTCACCAACCAATTCTTGCTCTGTTTTGGTAACCGCCAGCTTCCTCCAAATCCGATTCGATTCTATCTTCAAATCCAATACTTAATTTACCAAATTTGGTCGTTAACAATACCCCAGACTGGTAGAAAAATAGACAGATAGAAATGACAAAGGCGGAAGCATAGAGAATAGCGACGAAAAGCATAGAGTAAAAGACACAAAGAGAAAAACAGCAAACATAATCCACAGGCTACGTTTGGGAACTAGGCCTGAAACCCCGAGAAATCGTACTCAACCTGCTCCTGAAAGTACGTCTCAGTAGAAGGGTCGAGGTATCCTTCTGCTAACTCTATAAATATAAATAAGCAAGGGTGAGTACTCAGTGTACTCAGCAAGTCAGGGAAAATATGACATGTAAGGCTATAAACAAGGAGGAGAAAGGTTACTTTCGAAGAACAAGGTTTTAAATTAATTTATTTTCAAAACACTACTGGTTCAAAATTTCCAGGTTGCTTTGCAACAACTTGTCATAGTAACAAAAAGTCCCATGCACAACTCAACACCGTGTCGTCTCAGCACAAACCAACACCGTGCCGTCTCAGCACAACCAAACATGTGCCATCTCAGCACAAAACCAACACCATGCCGTCTCAGCACAAAACCATCACCATGGTGCCAAACGACACCCCGAGTCACACAGGCTCGTTCCCAACCACAAAGGTTGGCCGTTCGCCACAAAGGCAAACTCTGGTAACGGCTCCCATCCCACAAACCATTTCAATAAAGAAGTTTAAAAACAAAACTACACTATGAGAAACACCTCACATCCGCCCATGACCGGGGGCACGGCTGTTTAAACAGTTTTATTAAACTTTGCAGAGATTGCACGCTTTACCCACACGTCGTGAACTTCTCACATTACCGAACACATGTGGATCAGACACGGCCGACAAAGGAGAGCTCACTACAAAGCTTTTCTCTAACCAACCCATAAATGTCCCGTGTCACATAGATGGGTGGAATCTCTCCACCAAGCATCAGGCCAGTCTCATGCCCTCATCTACTCAGGCCCCACCGTATGGACCCCACGACAATTCCTGTAACGTCCCGCCTCCACGAGGCCGGGCCCGCTTACATCTAGCAGCTTAAATAGGACATAGACTGCCCTCACAAACCAACACCAGTCTTTTCTGCGCACTTTGTCCTCACTCGTGCGCACCCGGGAAGACTTCCCGGTCGATCACCCATCCCTAGATTTCTCCAAGAAGCACGCTTAACTTTAGAGTTCTTTGGAGATGGGCTTCCGGAAAAGAAGTTGCAACTTGTTGGTATGAGTATCCTATCAATCCTATTATCCCTTGGGCCAGGGTGTTACATCCTCACCCCCTTAAGAGATCGACGTCCTCGTCGATCAACCCCAAGCCAGGAACTCCCTCTCTTGGCCACGTCCGTGTGTCCAGTGCCAGCGCATGTGCCATGCTGTGTGACCATACCGGGTCCACACCAGCCATGCACACCATGCCTGCGCAACTGCGACACACCCATGTCCAGTGCCAGCGCATGTGCCATGCTGTGTGACCACACCGGGTCCACACCAGCCATGCGCACCATGCCTGCGCAACTGCGACACACGCGCCCGTGAAACCGCGAGAGTCGGCTCTGATACCATCCTGTAACGTCCCGCCTCCACGAGGCCGGGCCCATGTCCAGTGCCAGCGCATGTGCCATGCTGTGTGACCACACCGGGTCCACACCAGCCATGCGCACCATGCCTGCGCAACTGCGACACACGCGCCCGTGAAACCGCGAGAGTCGGCTCTGATACCATCCTGTAACGTCCCGCCTCCACGAGGCCGGGCCCGCTTACATCTAGCAGCTTAAATAGGACATAGACTGCCCTCACAAACCAACACCAGTCTTTTCTGCGCACTTTGTCCTCACTCGTGCGCACCCGGGAAGACTTCCCGGTCGGTCACCCATCCCTAGATTTCTCCAAGCCAAGCACGCTTAACTTTAGAGTTCTTTGGAGATGGGCTTCCGGAAAAGAAGTTGCAACTTGTTGGCATGAGTATCCTATCAATCCTATTATGCCTTGGGCCAGGGTGTTACATCCGTTTTTTAACGCCCGTTTTGTCGCGGCGTTAGCGGGAAAACTAATCTGCTAAAAACCCTAATTGCGAAAATTTGCTCTTCGGTTGAGTCTTGTCGTGTGCCAAGGTCTCGTGTCTCCCCTCTCAGTTCAATCCCGGAGAAAACCGCGAAATCGGATTTCAAATCCGAGCCCTAATCCTCCCAAAACCAAACCCTCAGAAAAAGTCTGGATTACCCCCCTGCCCTCGGGCCGGATCCTTCCCGGCCTATTTCCCTCTTCCTTCCCTGGGCCGCCCCCTGGCCCAGCCCCTCTCGGCCGCTCCCTCTCTCCCCTTCTTTTCCTGGGCCGCCCCCGGCCCAGCTCTCTCTCCTTTGGGCCGTCTCGGCCCAGCCGCCTGCCCGGCCGCCTCCTTTCCCCGCTGGGCCGCGCCAGGCCGCTGGCCCGGTCCGCGCCCGAGCCGCGTCGCCCCCAGCCGCGCCGTCCTTCTTTCTCTCTCTCTCTCTCCCCAACGGATCCCCGCCGGCGCCGTTCCGTCGCCGCAGACCGCCGCTGGTCCGCCCGCCCCGCCGCCTCTGCGCGCGCGTGCCGCCTCGGAGAGCCGCGTCCTCTCTCTTTCTCCGTGCCCTTTCCCTTCTCGGCAAGGGACCGGCTCCCCTTTCCCCCCTCCTCTTTTCCTCCTTTTTTCTTCTCTCTCGGCCCCGACCGCCGCCGACGTCACCCGCTGCCGCGCTTGGCTGCTAGCGCGGGGAGCGCCCGCGCGGTCCCCTCGCCGAGCCAAACCGACTTCCCCCCTCCAAAACCGACCTAACTCCCCCCTACAAAACCCCCCCCCCTCCGCCGGGCCGCCATTGCCGCTTCCACCCGAGCCCGCTCCACTCCGCCTCGCTGCCGCCGCCGTCCTTGCCGTCCGCCGCCGCCGCAGCCGAGGGCGCCCGAAGGAGCTCCGGGCGCCATCTCCGCCGCCCTCTTCCCCGGCCCGGAGCCGTGCCGCGCCCGCGCCCGCGCCGTCGGCCTCCATCCCGGCTTGCCGCCCCGCCGCGGTAAATCCTCTCTCCTCCCCCCTTCCCCTCGTGATTTAGGCCGCATAGAACCCCCTCTCCGGCCACCGCCGTGGCCGCCGTCGCTTCTCTCCGCCCCGGCGCCGTTGCCCCCTTTCTTTTCTTTTCTCCCCGTCGGCTTGGCCGCCGCCTCAAACCGCCGCCGTCGTGCCCCGCTCCGATCCGAGCCGAGGGCTCGTTCTCCCTCTCCTCTCTCTCTCACCGGCGCCTCCGACGCCGTCACCACCCCCTCCGGCTTGCCGCCCTCGCCGGAGCACGCCGCCGACCGCCCGCGAGCCGCCCTCTCCGGGGCGAGCTCCTCCCCTTTTCTCCCCCGCGCGTGCCGACGTGGATGCCACGTCCGCCCGCCCCGGCCCCACGGAGACCGGTCAAACCCCCTTCATCGGCCGGGCCGCGCCGCCAAGCCGGCCTCGGCCTCTTTCCCCTTCTCGGCCCAGTCGGCCCGTCGGCCCCTCTCCCCCTCGGCCTCTTGTCGGCCTCGAGCCGTCGGCTTTTGGACCCCCCCTCGGCCACTCGGCCTTTCGCCCGTGGGGGCGCCCTCAAGCGCCGGCCTGCTCAGCCCCGGCTATCGGCCTCCGGCCCATCGGCCGCTAGGCCCATCGGCCACCCTCGCGCACCGATCGGCCGTGGGCCAATTCTTTGGGCCATCGGCCGGTCCATCGGTCCCCTTGGCCCAACGGCCTCCCTTGCTCGGCCTAGGCCGATTCCCTTCGGGCCGCCGGCCCAATTATTTCGGCCGCGCCCGTTCAATTCTTTTGGGCTGCCCTTAGCCGCCCAAAATAAAGTCAATTTCAGTCCCTCCTTCTTTTCTTTTCCAGGGAATTATTAATTAATTATTAATTCCTTTTCTTTATTCCAGAAAATCCTTTAATCTTCGGAAATTCATATCTTTTCAACCGTTCGTCCGATTGACTCCGTTCCACTTCCAAAATTCCTCAAAAATCGAGATCTATCCAATGGCACGCTTAGTGGTCTTTAATAGGGCTTCTTTTTACCGTTTTGTTGAGTCGTCTCGTTTCGCGTGTAGTCTCGGAGCCCGAAGACCCGCAGTGCGCGGATTTCGAGGAAGAAGCTCAAGATCTCGAGCAAGGCAAGTCACCTTTGATCAACTGAACCCATAATTTAAATTAAGTATTTTGATTCCGCAAACTATGCATGTTTAGGTTACACTTGGCACTCGGCCTCGGTTTGCAATACAACCGGCAGGCCCTACCCAGTTGCTGCATTCACCTTCCTTGACATTTGAAAACCCTAACACCCTTGTCACCCCTCAGGTGATGCCTCGGTATCCGTACCTCATGTACGAATATCGGGACTCCCCTCAAACTTTAAAATTGATCACCTGGGTAAAACTTGAGTTTACAAAATGCTTGGAAAACCCGACACTTGGGTCGGTGTCTTGAAAACTAAAGTGAGTTTCTAAAACTCGCGGTACGGGAGACGTACTGGAGGTACGGTCTGCACGTTCTCGCCCTAAGGACCGATTCCTTGGGAATTACATCCAAGCATATGTCAAGTACGACCACATGGGTGATATGGGACGCCCCTGGCTGAGTAATTAGCTAGGCCAGGGAAATCTTGATGCCAAGGGACAAGTGGATTCGCCGGGGTGGTGTCGGGGAGGACCCCTGGGCTTCCTGGCACAGTATGGTCTGGGACCTAACCTGGTGTTGGTCCGTGGGACCCCTCCCGTTGGCATAGGATGACCCTGAGTCGGCTTTCGAAATGCCTTGTCGTGAAAGCCTTAAGGTCGCCAGACGTGACTGAGGGTCGCGGGCTGGGTGATTCGGGGTTAGTAACGTCGTGTGGGTAAAGTGTACCCCCTTTGCAGAGGTTAACAACTGTTCGAACAGCCGTGCCCACGGTCATGGGCGGATGTGAGGTGATTCCTTAGCGTAGTTTTATTTGAACACCTTGTGAACTGCTGTTGGAGTGAGGTTTTCCGTTCTGTGCTTGGTTTAAGGCTGTTGAAGCAGCCGGGTCGGTGACGATTGGCAGGGAGCCTCTCGTACCGATGTGTTGACTTGTGGCTGTTGAAGCAGCTGGAGTCGGTGACGATTGGCAGGGAGCCTCTCGTACCGAGGTGCGTGAGTTGTGGCTGTTGAAGCAGCCGGAGTCGGTGACGATTGGCAGGGAGCCTCTCGTACCGAGGTGCGTGAGTTGTGGCTGTTGGTGCAGCCGGGTCGGTGAACGATGGGCAGGGAGCCTCTCGTGCCGACAAGTTTCAATCGATACAATTTCACTGCTCCGGTCGGACGAGACGCACTTTCTCGTCCGTGCCGTCGAGAAGCACTCACTTAGTTGGTTCTGAAAGTCTTAAACTAAAATCAATTGTGAAAAATAACTGGCTTTCCCTTGAAGCTTGCATTAAACACTTAATTCCCCTGACTTGCTGAGTACTCTTGTACTCACCCTTGCTCTATATAATTAAACCCCCCCCCCAGTTCTCGAAGATGAAGAGGTGGACCCTGCTGATGAAGAGTTCTTCCAGGAGCAAGCAGACTTCGAGCAGTAGTAGGGTTTCGGCCTTCCCCAAGGCTTTGCTTGTGGCTTAGGGCTAGTCTCCGCTTTCCGCTTCCGCCTTTTTGTAATGCTGTTGTGAACTCGGGTTCTGTCCGTAGTTCCAACCTTGGTTGTAATCCTACTCTTAATAAAGAGACCGCTGTTGTTGTGATATTCAGTCTTCCTGTTGTACCAGCGCTATTTCCTGGGACTGGTACAGGCATACAGGTCAATCTGGACCGCTCTATCCTGGTCTCCGCCCGGGGCCAGTTTGGGGCGTGACAATTCCCCACTGCAGGAGATTGCCATAAACTCCACCATACCGGTGCTCCTCACCTGCCAACATGCTAGACACCTACGCTTTAGCTGCTTACTCAGCCAAGGGCATCCCATTCTACCTGTGTGGTCGCACTGTCTTATGTTTGGATGAATTTCCCAAAGGAATCGGTCCTTATGGATGATGCGTAGCCAAACCACCCAGCTACTGACTCCCACACTATCAAGTTTTAGAAATCATTTTTCCCATCTTAAAACCATATCGATATCTCACAGGGTTTTTAAATAACAAAAAGGGTTTAATATCCAAAAGTTTCCCATACGACAGTACAAACGTTACCTATAGGCAGTCTACTTCGGCATGAGTGAATACCGACGGAAATATGGTGGAGTTACAAGGAAAATGGAGTTTTACAAATCCTAAATAATAAAAGTGCAACTAATAGGAAGGTCCGAAGAATCGCATTCGCGGCCAAAACAGTGCGCCCAAAAAAAATGCAACTTGGCAAACAAAATAAATAGTTCAAAAATATGGGTCCAAAAAGTGGTCCAGGAGGCTTGCCTTGATCCTCCATGAAAGTCGAAGTGTCGGCCTCCTGAGCGAACCCCGCGTCGATCCCGGACTCTACACGCAACAAAACAAACAATAAATAGAACCACTGCTAGAAGCAAGATGTCATGATGCAATGAAGTGCTGATGGGTAGAGTAGAATTTTTGAGAGATGATGGAACTAGAATGAGGTCAAACGGAGTTACGGGTAAAAAGATATGAATTTTCGAAGTTTGGAGGATTTTCACGGGACGAGAAAAAAATCGAGCCCGGCCGAGCCCGGGAGAAGGAGTTGGCGGAGGAGGAGGAGGAGGAGGCCGTGGCCAGCTTGGTAAGCCAGTGGCCGAGCGCCGGTCGTTCGGCGTTGGTGCGGCCGGTCGTGGCGCTCACGAGGGTGGTTTCGGCCGGAAGCAGGAAAAGGAGGGGAAAGCGGCGCCGACTACCTGCGACAACTCCGCGGCCTCGACGACTCCTTCCAGTCAATGCAAATCGTAGTGAAACTTGTGGGGAGTAGTGTGAGGGATCAATGCTTGATTTGTGGGGGTATTTATACTTTGCTTTGGCATGCAGTAGAGATTCCAACGGTGAGTGCCGCCATTTTTGCAGCTGTGCAAAGGTCTTCGGCTATATTATTGCTTTGCTCCCTCTGTGATGCTCAGGTGTTTGTCCTTCGTGAGTGAATGAGCTGCTCAGGTGTTTTGTCCTTCGTGAGTGAATGAGCTGCTCAGGTGTTTGTCCTTCGTGAGTGAATGAGCTGCTCAGGTGTTTGTCCTTCGTGAGTGAATGAGCTACTCAGGTGTTTTGTCTCGCTTGAGTAAATGTAAAAGCAGAGATGCTGTCGGGGAGGGGATGGGGCGGTGCCTAATTTGGCAGCAGTCGCTTTGTGGTTTTAATGGCAGAGAGAGATTTTGTGCTTGCATGACTGGGTCAACGATGGCTAAAGAAGGATTAGAGAGCGCTACTTTTAGTGACACACCATTAATTAAAGGAAAAAGGGACCGATAATCGCCGGTTGGTAGACATCCGAAAATAATGGAGATTAATTGGATTGGGATGAAAATGGTTAGATAAGGCCAGGATAATTTACGAACGATGATTAAAATTAACTCTCGAGTTTTTGAAGACCGAAGTTGGAAAAAGGAAGACGCTTTGATTAAAAATAATCCGGGATTTTAGATTAAAAACACGGGTGTTACAGTTACCTGCATCTCTGACAGTGGGAGGGTGAACCACTGTCCTGGTTCGGCAACTAGTTGCACCACTGGGTTCTGGCCTCCATTGAACACCAAGATAAGAAGCTCACCATGCATGCTGAATCCATGTGACTACACAAAAGAATAGTCCAATATGAGCAAAGTCTAAACACCAACACAACATAGACATCTCGAGGCTTAAGTAAATCATAGTAGAAGTGCGAAGGGAGGCTAAATCTTCTTGTTACCGGTGTTGGCGGGTAGTGGTAGAAGAAAGGGTAGGAGGTGAAGAGGGGACAGAAAATGAGGACGTCCATGGCTTCGACGACCTTATTCTTTTCTTTTGAAGGGATTGTGAAGAGCAAACCCAGGTTATTTATAGATTGATATGCACACAATTCTTTATGTTTCTCCATTTAGATGCATCCATTGTTGTGCGTATGAATAGATAAGGAATTAAATGCTTCCCTTATTTGTTAGGTACAAATAGATTTATTATTTCTTAAGTATTAATTGATTTGAGTAGGATTTGTATATATGATTTCAGTAATGCCTTCCTCCATCTCTTTTCATAGGATAGTCATGATTGCCTATGAAATCAAACACAAACAATACAATAATATGTGAATGTAAACCAATTTATTTTTAAAAAAAAGTAAAGTTTTTATTCAACTGGTAATGAAAACTTATTATTCATTAGCAGTCACAAATTTTTTTATGTCTACTACAAGCCTATAACAACATGGTGCACAGACGGCCAAACATAATGGAATAGGATCAGTATTCCCATTCATCTGGCAGCAGTGCAAGCCTAGGGATGTCCATCGCATCAGCGATTGCCAATTCCTTATCCTTATGCGGCGTCTTCATTTTTATTGCTGTTGCTTCTTGCTTTTTCTTCCATGATTTATGCTTCCATCGACTATGATTGTACTATTTGCTAGTACTAGCCTTCATCATAGTGTCATCATGTTTTCTTATCTCGATGTCCACATATGGTGTATTGAATCCAACCCTCTGATCAGCAAGCGTCCTCATCTCTACATAAGAGAATTTACATTTTAATTAATTAGTATTGCTTTTCATTGGTAATAATTACCACATAGTAGATGTGTTCTATGAACTAAACATAATAATGTATAATGATATTTATATGGATATAACACTACATTGTATTTGATAACTCTAATGTTATTTGGATAGAGAGTTTGCATGCAACAGCTTTCTCAGTAGCCAATGAGGCCATGGCCGGGATGAATATGGGTGCTTGGTATACTTAGTAATCGATGGGGTGTGTGGGCGTTGGCAAAAACATGTTGGTGTCACCATACATTCTAGCCAACACTTCCAAGTCATTCGCAATTGCACCAAAAGGTTGTTCAAAAAATAGGGGATTACACTATTGTGTTTTTCTATGTCTGCGTTGACTTGCAAACTAAGGCATAGGTAAAAAAATGCATGCATCAATTAAAGGGAAATTTTTTTTACATGGAAATAGTGCAGGAATCCCCCACAGTGTATTAATAAAAAACTAAAAGAAAAGTTAGCAAAAAGGAAAACAAATAAATTGAACATTTATCTCCGACAGTGGGAGGCATTGTCCCGGTTCGGCGACCAGCCACACCACTAGATTTTGGCCTTCGTTAAACACTGATATAAGAAGCTCACCAAGCAAACCAAAGCATACAAAATCTATGTGACTATACAAAAGAATAGTCTGATATGAGTCTAAACACCTTCAACAGAGATATCTAAAGGCATAAGCAAAATCATAATAGAAGTGTTCAAGGCAAAGCAAGATCTTGTTGTTACCGAAGCCAGCATATAGGAGTAGTAGAAGGAGTAGGACGCGTAGAGGGGAAAGAAAAAGAGCATGTCCATTGCTTTGACGACTTTGTCCTTTTGATCATTCCATCCCCACCTCTTTTCACAGGATGATCATGAATGCCAAAGAAATCAAACACAGACAATAGAGCAAATGTGTGCTCGTAAATTCATTTAAATAAATGTAAATTATGTTATTCATCTCGTAATGAAAATTTAGGTTTAATATATTGTTTGTGTTATATCCACTTACCAACATTTCTCTATTCATGTCATTTTCAACCTTTTGTGGATCTATATTTCATGTAGGTTTACTCCAAGTGTTGTTCTATTCTTGTTTTATAGGAGTTCTATTGAGTATGTTGGCTTGCAGATTTTTTTATGTAAACACTAGATATACCCGAATTTATAGATACTAATGTCCGATCTTAACATCATCTGCACATTCTATCTTCTAAAGAAACAACAATTAATATGTCCTCACCACACACTCACATTTTTCCAGCCTCACATTTTCAAACCTTATATGGTTCATTAAATTTTTTTTGTGTGTGTTTCCCATAATACCACACAACCATTTTACCTTCAATTACACCAATATACAAATATTTTTTGCTAACACATGCAAACTATGGTAGGCTAATCAAGGAGACGACTATACCATCCTTGGTAGGTCTAGCATTTTTTAACACAATATAGATTATATTAAATAAAAAACGATTATAACCTTGTTGTTTGTACGATATAGAAAACAAAAGCTTGTCAAAACAAAACAAAGAGACTCTACATCTTGCAATATCCAAGAGATACGAGTAGACAAGCGCAATCACAACGATGACAAACTCTAACACGTCTAAAAGCATATGAACAAGTATCGACCATCATTTACGTTCCTCCAAGACAACAACAAACTAACACCACCAAACAAGTAGGTTACTTGGACAGCCGATTTGATTATTGACAATCCGATAGAGAAAATATTATAAGTCTCGGTCGAGAACCTCTCAAATAAAGTAATCACCAACTAACACAGAAAAAAAACACTCCAACCAAATCTAACTGTATAAGCACCACGGAAAGAAAAACCCTAGACCGACTAGTAAATCTCATCTTATCCGAAAACTTCATTAAAATCCCTAAAATCTTACTATTGCTGAGTGGAGATGAATTTTCATCTCTCGAGGGAACATCCCCTCTTTTCTTGCATGTCACCTAAATAATCATTAAAAAATTTTAAAAAAATTAACAACATAGATTAACATGAAATATATCACTCCACAAACATGCAAAGCCAAATTTGACTTCTACAAATTGCAACAAAAAAATAAATTAAACTAAAAATAGTTAACGTACATATACAGTTATATTTGTTATTTTTGTTATAATTTGTAGAAATTGAATTTGAACTTACATGTTTGTGAATTGATATGTTTCGTATTAATTTATCTTATAAATTTTTTTAAAACTTTTTTATAACTATTTAAATTATATATATCTCCTCGAGGGATGAAAACACTTTTCCACCGGAGAGTGCAGATGACGAGACTACGATAGACGAGCCCCCCTCCTTCTCGTGTCCGGCGAGGACACCGGAGGTATACACCTCCAAATGGGCCAGGGGCACGTGGGCCGGCCCGGCACGCCGGTACTGTAGCCGGCCCAGGCACGGCACGGCCCGTGGAGGCCGGCCATGCCTGGGCCGACGCCGCGGCCCGGTGTGCCGGCACGGCACGGCACGGCTGCTGTAGCGGGCCGGCCCGGCACGGCCTGCATTTATCTTTTTTCTATTTTTTATAATCATCTTTTTTATATTTATTTCCCTAATTTCCTATTTTTTATAAATTATAATCATATTTTTTGTTTTTCCTTTTTTTCTTTCTTTTAATTTTTCCCCTATTTTTACTTTTTTTTAATTTTTTCCCTATTTTCCTCACTGCTTTTTCATATATTTTTTTTATTTTTTTTCCTATTTTTCCATATTTTCCTTTTTTTCTCTATTTTCCTCCGGGCTGCGGCCGGCCCACGTGCCCCCGCCGGCCCGCGTGCTGAGTCGTGCCCGTGCCGGCCCGGCACGGCATGGCAGCATGGTGGGCCGTGCCTGGGCCGCGCACGCGGCACGCGGGCCGGCACGGCACGGCCCGCTACAGGACACGGGCCGTGCCCAGTCGTGCCGTGGGCCGTGACAGCCCGGCCGGCCCAGGCTGTCTATAACCGGAGGCGGAGGAGTAAGAAGCCGGACGGAGCGGCGGCGGCGGACTCAAGTTTCTCTGGAGTCAATGACGCGCGAGAAAACCTCACCGTATTGACTATGGGATAAGTTCATCTGAGGTCCCTTAAAGTGACAACGAATCCGATTTTCGTCCTCGAACCACAATACCAGATATAATGGGTCCTTCAATTGACAAAACCGGTACAACCGAGATCCCTCGGCGGTTTGGATGGCGGTTTTGGCTGACGTGGCGCCTACGTGGCTGGTTTGACTAGGTCTTCGACCTACGTGGCATTGACGTGGCGCTTACGTGGCAATTCTATCCCAGAAAAATATTTAAAACCGTGGGCCCACATGTCAGCTACACAAAAAAAAATAAAAAAGGTGGGGCCCATATGGTCATTCACACCTCCTCTCCTTCCTCCTCTCTCCCCATCTCCTCGCAAGGTAGAGGGGGCGGCGAGACCGGCGCCCGCCAGCGAGAGAGGCGAGCGCAGGGCGGGGATGCCGGCGAGCGCGCGCGGAGAGGGAGGTGGCGAGGAGGCCGGCGAGCGCGCGGAGAGGGGGGAGGCGAGGAGGCCGGCGTGCTTGGTGGCGGAGATGACCGCCGCGCGGGGGAGAGAAGCACCACGCGGCGCGGCGGCGAGGGAGAGAAGCGACGCGCGGCGTGGCGGTGGAGGAGAGGAGAGGAGCGGCTTCGCCTGCGCCTTCCGCAGCGGCGTCTGGGCATCTCGATCTGCACGCAAATCCGAAGTGGGTCGAAGTGGCTCCTCTCCCCATCCTCGGCATCTTCCTCCGCATAGCCGCCGTCGTCCGTTGCCCCGTCCTTGTCCGCCGCCACTGGAAGAGGAGGAGGCGTGGAGTGGCGAGGCAGCTCATGCTCCGTGGACGGGAAGGCGGTCGCGGTGGGGGATCTCCGCGTGGCTCGTCGGCTTCGCGGGGAGACAGACGCGGCAGGGAGGAGGGTCGCGTCCTTTGTGCCGCCCGCAACGCCGCCTTCCGCCACCTCCACGACCCGCTCCTCCTCGGCTGCCTCATCCACCCCCTTCCCCCTACCACGCCGCGAGGATTGCCACCACCAGCGCCCCTGCAACTGCTGCCGCAGCCGGCCACGCCGTCTCAGTGCCGCCGCCGACCATGAGGAAAGGGAGTGAGAGGAAGGAGGAAGAGAGAAAGAGGGGAGGGGAAAGAGAGGGTGTGAGTGACAGGTGGGGCCCACGTGGGTCCCACCATTTTTTTTAAAAAAAATTGGGTGTAACTGACATGTGGGCCCACGGTTTTTTTATTTTTTTTGGAATCGAATTACCACGTAAACGCCACGTCAATGACACGTAGGATAAGGACCAAGTCAAACCAGCCACGTAGGTGCCACATCATCCAAAACCGTCATCCAAACCGCCGAGGGATCTCGGTTGTACCAGTTTTGTAAATTGAAAGACCTATTGTATCTGGTATTGCGGTTCGAGAACGAAAATCGGATTCGTGGTCACTTTAAGGGACCTCAGATGAACTTATCGCTATTGACTATTGAAAGCCTTTACGCAAGCAAAGGCCGCAATGCGTCGGCACTACGCCGTGCTTCTCCGCCGCGCCGCCTCCCTGCCGTCGCTCCCCCTCGTGGCGTCCCTCCACGCGGCGGCGCTCCGCTGGGGCGCCGTCCTGGCCCCGTCCCTCACCGACGCCTACTCCGCATGCGGCGACCTCGCCTCCGTGCGCACGCTGTTCGACGAATTGCCGCCGCGAGACCGGACGCTCTCCGCGCGCACGGCGCTGGCCAGTGCGATGTCCGCTCACGGCCGGTGCCGGGAGGTGCTCGACCTGTTCGTTGGGCTAGCGGAGGAGGAGATGGACGACAAGCGGTGACCGCGGTACTCGCCGCGTGTGCGAGGGCCGGGATGGTGGACGATGGGAGGAGGGTGTTCGCGACGGTGAGGAGGCCGGTGCTGCAGCACTACACGTGCATGGTGGAGATGCTAGGCCGCGCCGGCGAGGTCGAGGAGGCGGAGCGCCTGGTGGCACGGATGGAGGCGCGCCCGGATAGGGTGTTCTGCGCCGTGCTCCTCGCCGCATGCCGGGTGCACGGGCGCGTTATTGTGGCTGAGAGAGTGCATGGGTTGATGTGCCGGTATGGCATTGCGTGAGCTTTGCACTTGCTGCAGCCTGAGTACTGACTATAGTTCAACCCATGACTCCATGTTCGCAGCCTCCAACTGACTTGTGTGATCTGAAATTCTGAAGCTGGAAAGTCGTACAAAATAAATCAGATTGGAAGTTGAAGGGATGGTGGAAATGGTTGTTTTTAAGAAGTGCATTCTTTCTGTAATGCACTGCAGCAGAAGCTCCGATTGTGCGATCTTTGCGAGGTGAGAGGCCCTGTTTGGAATGGGGAATTTTTTTTCTCAGTTTTTCCGGGAATTGCATTGTTCCTTGTGATATTCAAAAGGGCTTGCATGATGGGTGGTGACCATTGCATGAACAGATGAACCCTCGAGATCAACTTATTTCTATGCTCTCAGCGAACTGTTTGATTGGATAAGAAATGGATGGAAAGGAGGCAACCATTGTTCTGGCAGTTTAGAGGGACAGTGTGAGTGCCAAGCTGGTGAAAATGTGGAATCTATATAAGGCTATATTGGTGTCATGGTTAGCAGGGGGCAACATTCTGGCAGTGTATGAACCAAATGAATGTCAGTCATGTCCTCATCACCTTGTATGGATGCAAACTTTGGGATCTACCACCCTGAAATGCCCGTCATTTTTCTCATCTTCAGATTGTGTCTGTTCGGCTGTTCTCACATTATTGGATCCAGCAGTGCAGCACGAAAAGCAGTAACCTGTAATTTGTCAAATTAACAGACTGAACTGTCAAACTTGAGTAATTGCTGAAGAGCAGGTTTGTCAAAATTTGTGCAAAACTGTCAAACTTGGATAGCAAGGGAGGAAAAGTCTTTTATGACTTTGTCAAGTATGATGTCGCTTTGCTGAAATTTATTCAGAATCAGGTTAAGAAGCTTCATTCTTCTGGCGAATTTCACATTACGGGATTGTACCTGCTGCTTTGCAATGGGTAGTAAGAGTACAAAGCAGATGTTGCAAATGGTGCTACTAGTCTCCTGTGCCTAGCCTTTGTGTCCGACTCACTTGTCTGGCATTTGATTGGAGCTCTTGGGATCCTTCAGATAACTTGGATATGGCTGTAAAAGAATGCAGAGTTGGGCCTACGAGTTGAGTGTTTCTGATACTGATGCTGACAGAAGACAAGAATTACAGCCTGATGGCGCAAACTGGCAGGAAAAAGTGATAAGTACTGGAGCTGGGCATCTTCATCTTAATCTTTTCTTGGATCTTGATGAACTGATCAAGAAAAAGAGCCATAATTTTCACGGCTGCCAGAGCAACTCCTTTCTGTGCCAGACATTGCCATGTTGATGCTGACACTTGTAGATGACTGGAGAAACAACAGCAACACATGGTTGGCGGCCAAGAAACCCTGCACGGCAAACCAGCTACCTGCCGAGGAAATATACTGAAGATGAACTTGACTGCAATGGCGCTTTCTGCCGAAAAATTTGCACCGCGCATTTTTCCTTCCACAGGGTTACAGGTTCAGTTTCTCTTGAGAATGTACCAGATTCAGATCCCCCGTGTCACAGTGAGTGGCGTCTCCTCAACGGTTGTTTACCAAGAACAAACACAGCCGTTGCTTTCGATCTTCTGATGGATCTGGAGTGAAAGTCTGCATGATCCCAAACTGAAGCTGCCGTGCAGGACTATGTTAGCGTTGCTTGCAGTCTTGTTTTGTCATTCGTGCTAATCTGAATGAGTACTTCCAGCAAGTGTGTATTTCATGTCTGTCTTTTGCTGCTCATGGATAAGTCTTGTGTTCTGCTAACCAAACTTGAATTACTCCTTTTGTGTCTCTAAGTTTGTTTCCTGAACTCAAATGCAAGATTCAGTTTGTTTGTTTGGCCTGAAAGTCTTCAAATTTCAGCCAGTTTTTTCTTCTCTGCATCACTATTTTGCATTATATACAGACTGATTAATTTCTTTCAGTTCTAACTTGGTCTTTTTTTTTCTGGTGTAAAGTAAGTGCATGATGAAAAATGTGATTACCTTGTGGTGAAATAGTTTACCTTGTTCAAGTCCTAGACTTTGACATGGTAATTCGTATTTACGGGTAATTATTTTTTTAATGATATATGATATACCCATAGACACTGAGATGCCACTTATGATGACTTCATCAATCTCAAGATATACCGGTTTAATTTTTCTGAGATACTTATAAGATAAAGTGTACTATTGTACATTGTACATTCACAAGAGAATGAGAATGAGTGTTCGCGCCTTACGAGTCTCTGCGTTACGTTGTATTTTGTAAAAAAAAAACTAAAAAAAATGTGATTGCCATGTGTTTGACTGACCATATGCTACCAACGGCCGGTATCAATCCATGTCATGTCTGTCAGGATCATCGTCCATCGCCTTCGCTTCCCCCGGAAAGTCTCGATCCTGGCCGTTGATTCCGCGCATCTGCCACCTCACCTGTCCGCGTGGGCCCCGCCAAATCTCCTCTTCCTCCGCCGCGGCGGCTTCGCTTCGCTTCCCCATCCTTCACATCCACCACCGCCTCCGCCAACTCCTCCCTCCACGCCTCGCCATCGCCGGCGAAAACCCTAGCGGCGATCTCTCTTACCCATGGCTAGCTACGGCGTCGACACGCGGCCGGCGGCCGCGGCGGCGGGAGGCGGCGGGGGAGCGGGAGCGGCGAGGGAGGGGGCGCTGTCGTTCCTGTCACGCGGCCTGCGGGAGGACCTGCGGCTGATCCGCGCGCGGGCGGGGGAGCTGGAGACGTTCCTGACCGCGCCGGTGCCGGAGCCCGAGCTGTTCGCGCGGCTCCGGCGCGCGTACTCGTCGTCGACGGGGACGACGCGGCTGGACCTGTCGGCCATCGGGAAGGCGTTCGGGACGGAGG
>BDMV01000011.1:2954091-3045303 GCA_008326285.1 Oryza officinalis | reverse complement strand
AGGTCCAGGAGGCCGAGGAGTGGGAGCCCATACGGATGGTCAAGGCTCGCCTCAGGGAGATGGAGCGGAGGCGGCAGTGGCAGGCCACCGACATGCTCCACAAGGTCAAGCTCAGCTTGGTGAGATTCCATACTTCCTGGAGACTACTGAACTCTTACGAATTGCCTCTGGAATCAGTGCATCAGCAAAGCCAATATAACTTAAATTGAGTAGGATGGTGAAAGGAATAATTGATATGGTTAGGTCCACTTTTGATGTGTTCCATTCCGGGATTTATTAGGCTGGTATTGAGAAATTTTGCGGTTCTCTTGAGCTCCATATCGAATTTTATAGTACAGCCTAGGCCAAAAAAAGTATGTCAGAGTGGTCAAGTTGAAATGGATTCAACTGAAATGTTCAGGTTAATATGTGACAGGCTTGGGAAATATGAAACGAATCAAATTGATCTTCTAGTGTAGCTTAGCTATTACGTAGTTATTATGGTTCATAGCGGTGCTTGTAGTTAAAAACTGGAGTATACAACCTCAATATGATGTTCAAATGGATCTCAGTAGTGATTCCTCAATATTTGCCCATCATATCAGCATGATGTTCAAATTGATCTCGGTAGCAATTCCTCGATATTTTCCCATCATGTCTTAGAAAGATCAAATCTCTGGAAGAAATTAAGCGACATGGGTGCTAGGCAAGTCTTAGGCATATTCTATGCCTTATGATTTTTAGCTTTTCTGAGGTTGATGAAATTCAAATTGAAAATTTTATACAAAATGAGCTAGTGAAAAAATAGTACCAATGGGAACTGGAGGCCCAAAGGTTAAACTGATGCTACACTCTGTAATGAGTTAATGGTACCTGAAAATCTAACCAACTCTCGTTTTCCATGTTTGGATATATGGTTGCCTTTAGACTTAACAAAGGGTGCAAAGCCCGCAGGAATGAATTGTATTGATTCAAAAGGGAGTACATGGGGTGAGAAAAAGGCCATGTTGAACACAGTAGCACTGGCCCCCAAGGCATATACGCAGAGTAATGGGAGGTTTTGCTATGGAAAATAGAATATCTGAAGCTATATTTGTAACTTCTTGTTAACTGTGATGTGAGTGGAGAATTTCAAATTTTACTTAGAAGGATCAGCAGTTGAAAAATGAACTTGTAGTTATCAAATATTGTTTCTGATTGCTTACTTCTAAATGCACAGATCTTAATTAGGCTTGTTCTTTACACGCTACAGCATGCTCTAATAACCTACTAATAGAACACATATATGATCCCATTATATTGATGTACCATTCTGTTCTTTATTGCAGAAATCAATGAGCTTTGCGCCTGAAGCATCTGAGGTAGTAATCTGGTTTCATATCCTGTTGCAATGTTCATTCAAGCACGATCATTTTATACACATACTACTATTTGTTTGTCAGTGTCATGGAGTTTACTTCTCCCTGTATGAATGCCTTGTAAAGTTGTAGTACTGATTAGTAAGGGGTTTTTTAATATGAAGAAAATAATTCTGCAAAGTGTTGCCTTCATTTCTTTTCTGATGTGTATGTACTACTAATTTTGGACGGGTAGAATTCTGTTTGTTTCCAGAACAAAGGCCATAGAACTGTTGTTTTGTATATTACTGTTGAGATATATTTGTATCATGTTATCTCATTAAATCTTTTATCTAAATAAACTTGACCATTGAAATTTTTATAAAAAAAAGTTTAACCATTCCACTTGTGATCTTGGGAACATGGTTTCAACAGCATTGATGTGTTGATAACATTGTGTGCTTTATTCATTGCTTTAATCAGTACTGTTGTAATGTAGGAAGTTGCACCGCTAGATTTAGGTGAACTCTTGGCATATTTCCTAAAACAATCTGGGCCATTGTTTGACCAACTTGGTATAAAAAGAGGTATGAAGTTTGACTTTATATTTTTACTGCATTCTAGATCTTAGGAGATTTTATATTTTGCATTCTTGAGATTGTGTTGAGCTGATTTTTGTTTGTCATATGCTATAGATGTGTGCGATAAGCTGGTGGAATCTCTATGCAGCAGGCGCAAGGACCACCTAGCATATAGTTCATTCCCATCAAGTGAACCATCCGCATTCAATAATGACAATGCTGGTGATGAACTTGACCTGAGAATAGCTAGTGTCCTGCAAAGTACAGGACACAATTATGAAGGTGGATTTTGGAATGATGGGCATAAATATGAAACAGCTGACAAGAGGCATGTTGCAATAGTCACCACTGCCAGTCTTCCCTGGATGACTGGAACAGCTGTAAATCCTTTATTTCGAGCTGCTTACTTGGCTAAATCTCCCAAGCAAGATGTAACCTTGGTGGTGCCTTGGCTTTGCAAGTCAGATCAAGAACTTGTGTATCCCAATAGCATGACATTTAGTTCTCCACAAGAACAAGAAGCATATATGAGGAATTGGCTGGAAGAAAGGGTTGGTTTCAAGACAGACTTCAAAATATCATTCTATCCTGGAAAGGTAAGGGTTCTCTTTTCAGAAGAAGTGAATAACCTTGCAACATTGTGTTCATTACTTGTCTAATATCAATTGTTTGCAAAGTATAGTTTCAAAAAGAACGGAGAAGCATAATTCCTGCGGGGGACACTTCACAATTTATACCATCAAAGGAAGCTGACATTGCTATTTTGGAAGAGCCTGAGCACCTGAACTGGTACCATCATGGGAAACGTTGGACTGATAAATTTAATCATGTTGTCGGTGTTGTGCATACAAATTATTTGGAGTACATTAAGAGGGAGAAGAATGGTGCTATTCAAGCCTTTTTTGTAAAGCACATCAACAATTTAGTTGCCAGAGCTTATTGCCATAAGGTATTCAATTAAGTAGGGTCTATGACCTATTGCATTACTGCAATGTTCAAGTGTGACAGTGTGAAGTTTCTATTATGTAGCTAACCACATAAGTATTCAAAAATTATGTAATTTAGTTGATTTTCCTTAGTGAGCTGATGATTGGTACAATGTAGGTTTTGCGACTCTCAGGAGCTACGCAAGATCTCCCCAAGTCCATGATCTGCAATGTACATGGTGTCAATCCCAAGTTTCTTGAGGTTGGAGAGAGAATTGCAGCAGAGAGGGAATCTGGCCAGCATTCTTTCTCCAAAGGAGCTTATTTTCTAGGGAAGATGGTCTGGGCCAAAGGTTACAGAGAATTGATAGATTTGTATGCCAAACACAAGAGTGATTTGGAAGGCTTCAAGTTGGATATCTATGGAAATGGTGAAGATTCACATGAGGTGCAATCAGCGGCCAAGAAGTTGAACCTAAACCTTAACTTTCATAAAGGCCGGGATCATGCGGATGATTCTCTTCATGGGTAAAGACCAGAGCTGCTCAACTGTCTGACATCCTCCTACATTTGTGAGATATCATTTATTTGAATGTTTCTCCTCTTCCTTTATCTTTCAGGTACAAGGTTTTTATAAATCCAAGCATTAGTGATGTCCTCTGCACCGCGACCGCTGAGGCATTAGCAATGGGTAAGTTTGTTGTCTGTGCAGACCACCCTTCGAATGATTTCTTCAGGTCATTCCCCAACTGTTTGACATACAAAACATCGGAGGACTTCGTCGCGAAAGTGAAGGAAGCAATGACGCGCGATCCACAGCCCCTCACACCCGAGCAGAGATACAACTTATCCTGGGAGGCCGCAACACAGAGATTCATGGAGCACTCCGAGCTGGACAAAGTCCTGAGCAGCAGCAACAGGGACTGTACCACCAGCACCAGTGGATGTGGTAAAAGTGGAGACAAGATGAAAAAATCAGCCTCGTTGCCAAACATGTCAGACATGGTAGATGGTGGGCTGGCCTTCGCCCACTACTGCTTCACGGGCAATGAGCTCCTCAGGCTGTCAACCGGAGCAATACCCGGCACCCTCAATTACAACAAGCAACATAGCTTGGACCTCCACCTCTTGCCGCCTCAGGTACAGAACCCTGTATACGGCTGGTAAGATACTCCATATATACACGTAGTAGTACTAGTTCTCTTAGCACATAGATAGCTCTGTAATTTGTTTGTAACACTAGTTTTCGTTTTTCTTTTTGTCTACCATATGCCAAAGGCAATCTTGTTCATTATTATTACAAACTACTACTATTACTACAGATTACTTGTAGTGTTAGATAGAAGTGCCATTTTCACTGGCCTTCATATTCATATAAAGCAGAGTTGTTCAGATTTCAGAGTTTGAGTAGTGTCACCGGCATTGATCAAACCCTGCATGCGCATATCTCTGTCATAGCTACTTAATAATCCATTCCATACCATACCAAAGTTGGCTGATGGTTGTTGCTGTTTGGTATTACAAGCCCACGCCATGTCCTTTGTGCTTGCATGCACAAGAGAAGTCCATCCAATCCATGGCAGTGCTGTGCCTGTGCCTGTGCCTGTGCGTGCGCTTGCTCCTTGCATGCGTGCACCACAATGGTGGTGGCACTATCGCACTCATGAACTACTGCTGCTGGCTGCTGCTGCTTTTCTAGGCTCTACCTTACCTTTCTCTCTTTCCATCCATCCATCTATCTACTTGTATGTACCATTATTGATGAGCCATGACAGGCAAGAGAGCTTGGTATGCATGTATGTTTGTCTGGTCTACAATACATACAGCAAGCACACTGTTGTACATGCTACTTGTATAGTTGTAGTCTTGTAGAGAAGTACAGGGAGAGGCCAATGCTATGCCATGTCATCCTTGTCCAGCAATCAGTACTAGCATGTGTTGGGTGTGGCCACACTGGCATTGCAATGGCAATGGCAGGTCTATGTGTGTGGGCCTTCCTTTGCCCTTCCTGCACTGCCAATCTGCCATTGCCAGCCTCAGCAGCTACAGCTAGTAGTAGTAGCAGTAGCAGTAGCAGTAGTGTAGTGTAAGCACACTAGCAGTAGCACTGCAAGGGTCGTCGATGCGAGGCGATTCGTTGCAGTGCCTGCCTGCTTGCTTCTGCTCTATGCCACGAGGAAGAGGACCATGTGTGCAGCTTGTGCTCTGCAGTGATGCAGCGATGTTGTGATGCAACGCATTTCATCCATGTACTACTGTGTTATTATCCTATGTGTGCTGGTGGGGCTCCTCCTGATTCCATCACATTACTTAGCACTAATGCACATTGATTAGAGTGCTAATATCTATTGTGGCCCAGAGGATTAGTACTTCAGTACTCCCTACATTTTTTCCCTCTTTCATTTGCGGCAATGAGTGAACAATTGCCACCGTTGGTCTCTTCAATTCTTTCTTCTGCTCATCAATTTTGACACCAATGTTCCATCTCTCGACTACATGTCTGATGAGTTTTTGTTCAGTGGAGTTGCATGTTTGATGGTACAATGTTTGTGAGTGAGGAGTGAGGAGGACAGGTCATGATCTAGCTCATGATAGAGGAGGCAGCCGCTATATACAATGGACATGGAATAGGAGGTGCAGCAATAAGTAGCTCCACCGGCCAATGGGGTGAAGAAGATGATGATGGGATGGGACGTTGTGTTTATCCTCCTCTCCTCTCCTCTCCTGTGTTCACTTCTTCAAGCGCTATTGCTGGCTTTTTAGACCCATGGGCTAACAATGCCCCTTTTCACCGAGGCCGCCAAATTTGCCCGGACACAAACATGGGGATTTATGACCAGTTTGGAACCCATGAGGGAATATTTAAGTAGAAATTTAACTGTTCTACGTAAAATTTCTGTGAAAACCCTGTAAAATTAACCGTGCTTATCTAAGTATGTTCTTAAGTTTGAATCCTCCATCCGAAACTGAAGATTGCCTGCCTACGATTCTAAATTCTGTATTTTCGTTCGCACGTTTTTTAAATTTCTAGTTGGTGTGTTTCATATAAAAATTTTCTATATATATTTTTCTTGAAATACTTTTCTAGAGCAACTTTTCAACTTTGTTTCATATATAAATTTTCAATATAAAATTCTCTTGAAATACTTTTCTATGACGACTTTTTAAATCTGTATTAGTTAATCCATTCATTTATATCCTCAAATAGCTATTACAAAAATCAAATTCATTAATCTGTTAATTTCGGCTATCTCAAACATGGCCTTAGCTGTCCTACAGACAAACCAGGTATGAAAAAAGAGAGAGGATAGGAGGTAGAAAGGGAATGAGACTTGAGAATGTAGTTGGTACCAACTATGCCCTCCTCATCCTGCTGCCTTTCTTGCCAACCATGATTAGGGCTTTAATCGGTAGAGGGTGTAGAACAAAGGTGAGAGCACCCCCATCTTGTGGGCACATGGATCCCTCATGCCAATCAACTGTGTAAGCTACTTCCTTTTTATCTACCAATTTTTTAACCCTTCCAGCTGCTATGAGCTCGAGAGCCCTATCCTTCCATCAGAGAGAATTTCACACAACTTTTTTGTAGGTTTCATACTTCAAATGTGAAAGGATAAAAAAATTAAGGAGGATGTTTTCTTAAAAATCAATGGAAGCCTAAAGTGTGCTTTAGAAAGGGATCAACTCCCTAAATTTTTAGATAATGGAAAAAAACGTTTACATTTCTGATATCTACACAAGTGATAAGCACTTCATCAAATAAGGTAATCAACTGGAGTAGTATTCTTTGTCCTCAGTGTTAAGTGTAGAGCTGATTGGAACACAGAATTATTTCCAACTCTTGCATGAAATGAATGAATTGATTCTCTCATATTCCTGTGGAATTCTGTGATATTCCTGCAATGTTATACAAAAAAAAATGGTGGGGCCTTAGTCAAACGATTACAACAGTCTACATTTATTAGACTATTGATGAAATGTCCACAGTGTGATAATAGCATGCATCCCACATGGCTCCCCAAAACCATATTATAGGTTGAAAATGCTACATCATTGATAGTAGCCAAATCATGTTTAAGAAAAGAGAGAGAGATGAATAAGGGGGACCCAACTTCACTGGTGTCACCGCTGATCCATCTGTGCCCTTTTGCTGAGGCCAATATCACCATCAGATTTTGGTGGGGGCAAAGCTAAGCAGCCTTCACATTTTTTTTACAAAAAAAATAAGAATAAAACAATTGCTAGCTTCTCTCTCTCTTTCTCTCTCTAGGGTTTGTATGATTTGCAAGAGGCCAAGGTCAAGATTCTCATACAGATCATGTCTTGTAGTGAGTGGGTTGGTGCATAGCCAATTCAACATCTCCCTTTCCTCCCTCCTCTTTCATTCCCTCTTGCCCAGGGCACCCAACAGCTCATCTCATTCTGCTGCATATGCTGTTCCCTGTACTGCTTGTCTCACTCTCTCATCATGTTCTATGGACCAGCCATAAATAACCATTTCACCAGATGATGTGAAGCCAGAATTTGATATATATATATATATGTATATGTATATGTATATATATATATATATATATATGTATGTATGTATGTATGTATGTATGTATGTATGTATGTATGTATGTAGTTTTTTTCCAATAGGGATGAGGTTAACTTTACTCACATGAGTTGTGGTTAAACTTGTACTAGTAGAAAACATTTCAGATGACAAAAGAGACAGAGGAGGTTGGATTAGTGCGCAAGCCTCCACTGATGAGTTTTTCTGGATTATTAAGCCTTCACCCATATTGGATTGGATTAGGTCATCTATTAAATTATTACCAAACAAAAGAAAATGACACGTGTTCAATGATGGAGTACATGTTTTGTTTTGTGATTTCCAAGCTAACAGTGAGAACTCTTTTTTTAATAGTTTTGGATAATTCACAAAAGTGATGTTTTTTCCTTCTCTCTTCCCACCCCATGTAAGCTTTTTAGGTTTCTGGCTGAAAGGAGAAGCAAAACAATCTTCGGTTCAATGTTTTGAACAACATCTTTCACATTTGTTGGACTGGTCAAGAACTCAGCACTTTATATCCAAATCTCTTAACATCACACTTGAAAGGGATGCTTCTTTTAGTTTATGGGTGCATCTTGAACAAAATGTCCTCACATTTTCCCATGAGCTACTTTGGCAAATATTGTACTAATATAAATTTGATCTGGGAACTGCCCAGTGGTTACAAGGAAAACATCTTTCAACAGCCAACACCAAATCCTTTTCTGAAGGGACAACAAGATCAAACGACAAAGATCTCATCTTAGCAAAAAGCTGGACACATGTTTACACACTGAAAACTTTCATCAGCATTAACGGACAAGTAGGTCACTAAGGACTTAAAAGCCCATTTGTCAGTTACTATTGTTTGTTAATCAGGCTTATCTTACCCACATGAGGCAACTAATCTGATTGTCAGAGAAAGGAAAAGTGAGAGGAGTTAACAATGAATATTTTAATTTTAAACAATTCCAAACATCCATTTCAGCTAAGACAACTTTATTGGAAAAGGTTTCAATTAAGCAAAGACAGCAGCCTCTGCCATCTGAATGGCTTAGCCTTTGCTCTTTTTTTTTCTTTCCATCTTCTTTATGAAAATCAATATTATATGTTTGTTAAATTGAAAACTACCCCACCACCCCCTCAAAAGCATACACGACCGCATAATTTGTACTCCATGGCCTCCTTTTGAAGATCCATATTGGCATCATTGTAAATGCTCCAAAATGTTAAGGGTATGTTTGAATATAATAATAAAGTAACTAAATTGTTCTGAGTTTTTGGGGACATTCCGATTGCTGTATGTTTTTCTATGTTATCCGGGTTGTCTTGTTTGAAAGAGCTTTTTTTTTTTGCTGTATAAAGCTTTGCAAAAAGTTGTAACAAGGGAAAATGACAACAGCAGCATAACAAGTTGTTGACGAATTAAAGAAGGAAATTTATTAAAAGATCTGATTCATGTTGAGCCATTGTTTTTTCTAGTAGTAGATGTTCTTGTTCATTGCAAGACAAGAGTGAGAAACAAGCATGAGACCAGACGCCTTCGGTTACCAAAATTCAAGTATGTGGCGGCTCAAATGTTTATTCTAGCATTTTAAAAGTACAAATATATATTATAAAAACTTGCATAGATGATTGAGCATGAATTTCCATTTTGTTTTTAACAATGAAAATATAACATTAGACTTCTGCACCAACCAAGGATGCAGACAAGTATATTTATGAGCATAAGTTAGTAGAATTACGTAGCCATGCATGACTCCACCGTACTAATGTTAGTCGCTTAAAGAGGCCATGGTGACATAAGATACAAGAAATGAGAGAGCAAGAGGTTGAAAATGAAGGGGTATAATAATATATTTATTTATTAATTTCCATTAAAAAATATAAAATATGTTCAAAAGGGCTACATACTCAAATGGCTTCATTAAGGAGGCATGCATCCAAATAAAGGATTTAGTGAAAGTATAGGTTTGTTTGGTTGCCGATCATAATTTATCATAGTTTATTATGTCTAAGGTTAGTTAATTTTGATTAACTTATACAACTGCTTGGTTACAACCATAGTTATGATAATATTATATTTCAACCAATTAGGTTTCACGTGTCAATGATTTAGAAAAGAAATATAACAAAATTCTCCTAGCTAGGTTCGTTAAGACATGTCAAAGATTTTAACTATTTGAGCTTAGACAAGTTTGGCAAAATGGTGGCAACATGTAGCTAGCACCAAGCATGCCTATATTCCCCTATTCCCTAATATAATATTTTTGAGACTCGAATTTTTTAATACTGATTTAATGCACGGGAATCCAAATACTTTCTAGCCAATCAAGTGTTTAGAAGGGAAATTCAATCAATGTAAGATTTATAATTTGATCAATATAATAAGATGGTTAAAAGGGAATCTTTCCTACTCCTTCTATCCTAAAAATAATATACAGTTCGGTTCAGCTGCTCATCTAAGCTAATTACCATTACAGAAAACATGGTGGATATCATTAAAGCATGATTAATTAAATATTAACTATTATGAACTAAAAAATTAGATTTATTTGATTATTTGAATAAACTTGAACATATTTTTTTTGAAAAATATACTCTATTTATCAACTTAAAAAACATGCTCATAAAAAACGAGAACCCAAGCTTAATAAGCTAAAAACTACGGTGCCTAAGAATTATCCAAGACCGTATCTTTAGAATGAAAGTTGTCCCCTGGACTTCTTTACTACAACTCCATTATTTTTTTCTTGTTTTAGCCATTATCCGGTATGCATTTCTTCTCCTCAATTTTCTCTCTGTATTTAATGAATGATATAGCACTCTTTTCATCTTAAAATAAAATATATGAGAGTCTTATCGGTTGGCCTAATAAGTCAAAGCAAAAGCTAAAAATTTAAATTTTTTAACTTAATTTTGAAGTTGATTTTAAGATATTTTTAACATAATTTCTTTTTAAGATTGGCTATTAAGTAGCTATGAACAAATATATAAAATTTTACTTATAAATTAATTTTTATTTTTAATAAACCGTTTTGGCTTATTAAAAAATATGAGCAACCGATGAGGCTCTTAATCTAATACCGGATTAGACATAACCTACTATTATAAATATGAGCATGCTTACTATGAATCTGAATAGGACTAGATAGATTAATAGTATTAGGTTAAGTTTAATTCGATATTAGGTTATATTTTAAAACAGATGTAGTAGTTTTTAATCTTCCGCTTAATCTATGACTAACTAAAACTACCCTATTTCTTTTAAGGGAGGAGGGAGTATTAGTCTTAATCTTTACTACTAACATTTTTATTAACCTTAGTCTTTCAATAAACGACCTGAAAAAAAAACTGTATATAGGAATGGACACAGTGTGTGAGAGAGTATATACTCGATCCTCATGTGAAATATTTCTCCAGTTTGTCATAGGATTCCCCATTTTGCCCCTCGTGGAGGGAATGATGGCTGTCTCGGGAGCTGCAAAGGCAGAGTGAAATAAAGAGAAGGCGAATTAATAAAGACAGTGTAAACCAAGAAAGCAACTTCCAACAAACAAGACGAGAAAATCACACGCACCAAGAACTCAGCAAGTGACAACTGAGAGAGAAGAGAACCCAAGAGCAGCAGCAAGCTTCGCTTAGCTAGCGACAAAGCCGCCGATCTCATCTGACCTGAGCTCACCGCGCCGCCGCCGCGCGCTTCTGCGTCTACCGGCGAGAGCTCGTCGTCGTCGTCGTCGTCGTTCAGTGGCGGCTTGTTCAGTGACGGCTGCAGTTCAGAGCCGGCCGACCTCCCGCGCACCCGTCGTCGTGGCGTGATGGCTGCCCGTGCGGCGGCGGCGGCGAGGGGGGGAGGTGGCGCGCCGGCGAGGAGGGGCGGTGGTCTCCGCGCGAAGCAGGCCGGCCGCGCCAGCTGCCGCGGCGCCTAGAGCGCGGGGGAGGCGAAACCACAAGCACTTCGTCTGCGTGCTCGCCTGGTGGTGTGCTTCGTCTGCGTGCGCGGCGGGCGGGTCGCCGGAGCTAGGGTTTGTAGCGGCGGCGGGGCGGGGCGGGGCGGGGATGGCCGTCGGGGAGGCGCTGGCGGCGGCTGTGCGAGGAGGTCGGGTGGTCGTACGCCGTCTTCTGGAAGGCCATCGGCGCCGCCGACCCCGTGTAAGCATCCTCCTCCACATCCATCTCGAGAAAACCTCATCTTTTTTTTTTACTTCGTCCTTTCAGCTCGTTTCCGTTTGCCCCGAAATGTTCCTTCTTTTTTGCTGTTTCTTTTCTGAAAGTTCTGTTTTTTTATCCCCTGGTTTTGTTCAGTTGTGACAGAAATTTTATGGAGAAATTTTTATGATAATACTACCGTGTTCATCAATCTTTTTTACCATGAGAAATTATTTAGGATTCTACAATTCTTTACTAGCTAAAGAATGTTGCAAAACAGAGGTATGCTTGAGTAGTTAGGAAAAGCTTTGAATTTGTTGATTCAGCTCGAATTATTATTCTGAATTTGGCTTCTTGATGTAGTATGATGCTTCTTCTTCAGTATTTTGGTGTACTTCTTTAGTGATGATTTTTTTTTTGTGGTGCATTTCTTCCTCGGGCATGTGCAGGCATTTGGTGTGGGAGGACGGCTACTGTGGCCACACATCATGCCCTGCCGGATCTGAGCCTTCTGAAGCTCTGCCTACCGACGTCGGCTGTGCTTCTGCTGCTGCTGCTGCTGACACCAGGACCATGTGCTCCCTCGTCAACAAGGTTATGGCCTCTCAGGTTCATGTCGTAGGAGAAGGGTAAGCCACTTTTTTTTTCTTTTTCTTTTCTCATTTGGTCAGATGCTGTTTTCTTGGTTGCTCCATGATTGTTTTGTTTGTAGTTAAGAGGCATTGTTCTTGGTTAGTTGCTCCTCACGTTCATGGATTGTGGTTGGCAGGACCGTAGGCCGTGCTGCTTTTACGGGCAACCATCAATGGATCATCCATGGTACTGCCAATGATCACGGGCTTCCCTCCGAGGTAGCACCTCACTTTTCCTCTGTAACGGTGTAAATGCAAACAAATTTCAGTTTTGTCTGGTTCAATTTTGCTGGGGGGCATCATTTAAAGCATCAAGGCAGGGAATTTATGTAAAGCCTTGTGGGGGAGCCTTCCTCTTGACTTTTGGCATTTAGTGAGCTTCTTCGATTTAGTTGGGGCTAGTCTATCATTCATTGAAGAAATGTTGTTGGGATATGCTACTAGTAGAAAATGAGCAAACTTGGACCTGTTATATGGAATTCAGGTTTATATAATAGCATTACTCTGATGATTAGTCTTTGAGTATACCTTAATGATATATACTTGCATGATGATCTTCCACGGTCCACTTATCTGTATCGCACCTAGGATTGTGTATTTTAATTATTCTGTTTCGGAGATCTTATGCAATAGTTTTACCATTGTAGGTTGCTGCTGAGATGAGTTATCAGTTCAGAGTTGGCATTCAGGTGAGAGGAAATGAACATTGCGAATGGCATATTATTTGATGATTGGGTGCTTCTAGAACTCATTAATTTTCCTACTGCAGACTATAGCGATTATTCCTGTTCTACCACGTGGCGTGCTACAATTGGGATCTACTGGCGTGGTATGGAATACAAGTTTAAAATACATGCTGCATGTAACACGTGTAGAGAAATCTTGCTGCCATATGAATTATAGAGTAAACAGTACTTCATATGCTTTTCATGTTCAGTGATTGTTTTGTTATTGCACGAACTATGCGGTACCACTAGTCCATCAAATTGTTGAGTGTGGTCAATTCCCTGTTAAAAGAAAAATCATCACTCAGGGATCCATATAAAATGATACTCCTGCAGTCCTGCTTTGGATGATAGTGGGAATCGTAAAGAACAATTATGCATGTCCAAATGAGTACATGCCATTTGCAAAGTTAAAACTTTGCTATATGGCAGTGCAAAGTACATTTTTTTATTACACCAGATAATTTCGAAGCCTATTTTTCATGCTACTGTAAATCCAGAATGTGCTGGTGCAAATTCATGTCAGCTTTCAGTTATTGCTTCCAGTGAAAAGCAAAGTAGGATCATTTACAGTCCATTCGGTGGGTGTGGGTCATCCATTGCTTTTGATCTGATGGATCAGATTCTATCATATTACACCTGTTAGCATGGTAGTAGAATTTGTGGAGGGGTACCATAAAAGTGACCAAAGTGAGACCCATGTTGTTCAGTGATGTAAGTAGAATGTACTGTTTTGCATGGAATTTCAATCAGCATCAGTGTGTGATTAATATTTCTACAGCATCAGTGTGTGATTAATATTTCTAGCATATGTACTTCATGTATGCTATTTACATTCATGTATGCTTCTTACATTCTGCTTGGGAGAATAGCGATTAGGGCTGCTGTTTCTGTTTTTTCTGTTTTCTCTGGTTCCCCCCTTCTTGTCCTTCTCTGTGTCGGCTTGAAACTTTTGCTCCTCTTAATACAATGATGTGCAAGCCTTTTGCGTAATTTCCCGAAAAATGTATGCTACTTATGGAATTACTGTGGTATGATAAACATTAGGATCTTTAAAAGGCGGGGTCAAGTTTTATGATTATCATCGGGGCTTTGTTAGCAGTTCTATTCTCCATGTATTTGAGTTAATAGCAGACTACTTTTTTGGCAGGTTCTGGAAAACAAAAGTTTCATGACACATGCAAAAAAATTATGCTCTCAGCTGAATAATCGATCAAGTATGGCTGTATCTTCTTCAGTTAAGAATAGTTCAAGCCAGCAGGGTCGTTCACGCCCTTTACATGGTGCCTCAAATGTTCAATCTACAGAGAATCGCTCAAAACTTTTCAGTCAATTCCCAGTGACTTGTGAACAATACAACCATCCTGATACCATGGCTGTGTCAGGTAGCACTTCACTAAATGCATGCATGAATGGATCTTCGCCTAAGATTGCGCAACTGAATGGTCAAGCTGTCAGAGAGCACATTGTCTATTCCAAGCCTGATGTGAGGTTCATACAACAAGTTTATCGTGATAGCCAACTTGGAAGTAATGCACAGAGTATTGCTATGAGTTCAGATTTGGTCTCATCGAGCTTGAGATCAGTACAAAAGCAGCCACTGTTGATGAACAGCATTAGCCAGCTAGAATTTGGTGACAGTGCAGATACATCAGCAGATTTACAGAAGAATGTCCTGTTGAAACCGCTTGTGTGCCTTGACCCCTTTATGCATGATCGAAATATCAATATATCTCATGGAATGGCTGAGGTATCCAACAGCATAAATGATCACGGGAATTTTGATTTCCTCTCAGGAGGTGCCAGAGTTGTCAGAGCTAACTTATGTACCAGTGCAACAAGTCAAGTATTAGACCGAAGAAGCCATTCTGTTTCAGGAATGTTGCTGCATAGACAACCTATAGTGTCTTGTGAGGTACCCCAATCTTCTGAATTTTCAACAAAAATGGGGAGTATTGAAAGAGGGTCATTTCGAATTTCTTCAGCTCCATCTTCTGAATCTGATGTTCGGATTTCTAATGGTTTGAATACAAGTATTTCTCAAGAGAATCAATTAAGTGTGTCAAACCATATCTGCCAAGATCAAAAGATTAATAATGGAGTAAATGATCTGAGTGCTACTTTGAGCACAGAAAGAATGAACAATATGGATGGATGCAAGCCACCAGGCTTGTCTGTTGAGAAAACCTCTCCGCTGTTTATGGAGCAGAGTGTAGAGAATGACTTGTTTGATATACTTGGTCCTCAGTTTCATCACTTGTGCCACAATGCTGGTGCTGATTTGGTCCCCTGGACTGATGCAAAACCAGAGAGTTCAGATAGAGATGTGCCTGAATCCTCTATTCATGCTGATTCCTCTCCTCTATTCAGTTCACGAGACAACGAGCTCTATTCTGGGATCTTCTCATTAACGGATACTGACCAACTGTTAGATGCTGTCATCTCAAATGTTAATCCAGCTGGTAAGCAGAGTTCCGATGATAGTGCTTCTTGCAAGACTTCATTGACAGACATTCCTGCCACTTCTTATCTTTGTTCAAAAGAGATGAAGCAATGTGGGTCCTCTGGCGTTCCCTCGGTGCTAATCAAGAATGAGTCTGCACAGTTTATTAAACAACCATGTCTCGCTGAGAACGCCGAGGATGGTTGCCTATCCCAGAATAATGGAATGCACAAATCTCAAATACGTCTTTGGATTGAGAGTGGACAGAGCATGAAATGTGAAAGTGCATCAGCTTCTAACAGCAAAGGTCTTGATACACCAAGCAAGGCAAACCGAAAGAGGTCTCGGCCAGGAGAGAGTCCTAAGCCAAGGCCAAAGGATCGTCAGCTGATACAGGATCGTATAAAGGAGCTCCGAGAAATGGTACCTAATGGGGCTAAGGTATCCTCTAATGAATCTTTCTGGTTTTAAATAACTTCCATGGTAATTTGCACTTTAGATTGCAGATTTGAACTTAAGAGCAATTTTTGCAATGTTGATGTATTAATTGTGATCACATTTTTTTCAACAGTGTAGCATCGATGCCTTGCTGGAGAAGACAGTTAAGCACATGCTTTTCTTGCAAAGTGTGACGAAGCATGCAGACAAGCTCAAGGATTCTACTGAATCCAAGGTATGAACATCTTTTTTTGCTTTATCAGTTGATTATAGCATAGATAAAGATGCAAAAATTATATAATTCTTGTAGTTGGAAAAATCTACTTACACTGTTGATTATTCAAGCAGATTCTTGGCAGTGAGAATGGTCCTGTTTGGAAAGACTATTTTGAAGGTGGTGCAACTTGGGCATTTGATGTTGGCTCACAGTCTATGACATGTCCAATCATTGTTGAGGATCTTGACCGACCTCGCCAAATGCTTGTTGAGGTAATTGTATCTGCTTGTTCTTTGCAATTGTATGTTTCTCGTGCAGTTGCATACTTTTATTGCCGCATTGGCATATAATTGTGGTTCAGAACTTCAGATGCATTGACATTGGTGTCCCTGCAGATGATCTGTGAGGATAGAGGCATCTTCCTGGAGATAGCTGACTTCATCAAAGGACTTGGATTGACCATCCTGAGAGGTGCAATGGAAACCCGTAAAAGTAAAATCTGGGCACGGTTTACTGTTGAGGTAATATATTCAATTATCTTTAGCATTATATTCTGTTGGTTTTCTAAATCTGAAGTAATCTGATATCCTTTTGCACTGCGAGCTGAATGGATTTCTAACACCTGCCATCTCTGCTGGCCTTATTTATAGCTTTGCCGCTTGCAGCTTTGCATTCAACAAACACCACCTGAATGATCATCTTCATGCAGGCAAACAGGGACGTGACCCGAATGGAGATCTTTCTCTCGCTTGTGCGCTTACTGGAACCCAATTGCGACAGCAGTGGAGCAGCAGAAAATGCTAATAACGTGAACATGCCTCTCGGCTTGGCGCACCAACCTGTTATCCCGGCGACAGGTCGAATCCAGTGACTACTGACAAGTAGATCAAGCAATCATCATCTTCAGGAAGACATCAAGTGCTAAGAGCAGGAATTCGGTTTCGTTCCTGCCATGACTAGCATTGCCAATTTGCTGGTGCACACTGCACACCACCTGCTTTCATGTGACATCTTGCTGTGAAAATGTGCCACATTTGCTGCGAGCCATCTGATCCCAAAATCTAGAGCTGAACATGAGATGCATCAGAGAAGAGGGCTGTTGATTCAAAGAATGTTCATTAGGCAGTGTTTAGTCTGTATAATCTTAGTCTTCTTTTTTTGTTCTTAATTCTGTCTTGACATATGTTAGTGGATTCTCTACTGTTATCCTGTATGGAAATTCTTGTGTTGGTTTGTTAACATTGAGAATCGTAAAGCCCCTTCTATATAAGTTTGTTCTGATGGTCATAGAACAAGAACTGTGAGCATGTGATTCAGTAATTGCCTGCAATGCCCATGACTTGTGAAAAGCTACATGATAATGTCTTTACAAGTCTGAAACATTTATTTTCATCATATTCCTGTGGCACTGATGGTTCTGAAACTATCCATACTATTTCTGCCTGCCTTTACTGGAACTTGACATTCTGCTTTATCAGCAAAAGGTTACACTTACACACTGTTATTATCTGAATCCATCATTGGATCAGAAAATCCTCTGCCATGTCATGCAGCACAAATGATTTTGAACTTAACAAAACATATGCCACTTCATCATTCTCATGGACCAAGAGGATTGAAGCAAAGTGCTAGTGCTACATTATACTAAAAATCTAGATTACAATATCCCAAAACCAATACTGAAATTACTGTGATTGGCCAAAATGCCACATACACTTCCAATATCCAAATCCATACACCCCTGCACATCATGGTATACCCCCTCCCTCTCTTCCTATACCCTATAAATCTTGTAAGATGTTTGGGTTTTCACTAATTAAGCTACCCTATATATATACCAATATATACATTGCTCCCATCTTTACATTCCCAAAACCTATAGCCCAATTAAGCTTAATCTGCTTAAGCATGCATGTCTAGGCCTTTTACCATTTTATTTCTATACAAGCCCTAAATTAATTTGATGGATTAATTAATTGGATTTTTGCTCTAATTAAATATGTAATTATATTCATTCATTCTAGGCCACGAAGTCTCTCATGAGCTGTGCCGCGAAGGACTTTGTGCTCTGCATGTTCATGTCGTAGCCGCCGCCGCCGCCGCCGCCGGCGACGCCGTCGCTGCCGTTGCTGCTGGTCATGAGGAACGACGCCGTCTGCTCGGCGCCGTGGGGGAGGCCGAGCGTGAGCGACACGCCGCCGCTGCCGCCGTGGCCGGCGAACGCGAACTGCTCCGAGGCGAACTGCCCGTACGGCGCCGGCGCGAACAGCGAGTAGCCGCCTCCGCCGCCGCCGTGGTGTTCGTGGTGGTGGTCCCTCGCGGCAGCGGCGGCGGCGCTGCCGCTCTCCATGAACTTCATGAGCAGCTCCCGGTGGCTCACCTCGTCGTGCCTCGCCGCCGCCGCCGCCGCGGCCTGCGCGTGCAGCGTGGCCACGTCGGACACGTGGAACGCCGCCTGCTGCTGCTGATGCTGCTCCTCCGTCCTCGCCTTCTTCAGCTTCTGCTGCAGCGCGGCGGCGCCGCCATCCTCGTCGTCGTCGTCCTCGTAGAACCCCGCCTGCGCCTGGTGGTCACCGGCGAGCTCGAGCAGCGACGGATGTACGCCGCCGCCGCTCTCCATGTGCGCCGCCTTGTTATCCATCTTCGCGGCACTGTCAACCACGACACCATTGACGCCGGCGCCGCCCTTGCTCCCACCGGGCTTGTTCCCCTCGTCGCCGCCGCCGCTGCCGCCGTCCTGGTCCTTGGTCTCCTCCAGGTACATCTCCTCCACCATTGGCTTCCACAGCCTCACCCTCGCATTGATGAACCAGTTCGACACCTGAAAACAAAAAGAAAATCACAAAATTCAACACCCAAATCAACTAAAGAACACGCAGTAAATTAAAACCAATCAACACAGTAAAATAAAATTAAACTCCATCCTTTTAATCTTCTGACCTGGCTCCTGGTGAGGCCGGTTTGCTTGGCGAGCATGATCTTGTCCGAATCCTTGGGATATCTGCATGATGTCACGCACAGTGATGAGTGAGTGATCCGACACACACGTAGTACAGATCCAGGCAGTTGCAGACGCAACATGCACGCGACATGCATGGATCCGGCCATGATATGCAGTAGCATCATCCATGGAGTGCAATTAGGGTGTAGGACCAGCCAGCAATGGTGACAAAGACTACAAGTACAGCCTGACATGATCGTTCAGCTAGCTGCAACTGCAACTGCAACTTGCATGCATGACTGTCTCAAGCTAATTTACTCTCTGCCTATTTCTTCTACATTGATGCAACTAAGGTTTCTACAGTATAGGGTGCTACTTCCTCAACCCAAAATAAAATGATTTAAAATAGGATGTGATATTATCTAGTATAACAAATCTTAACAGATACTTTACATTCAAATTTAGAATGATTTATTTTGGGACGGATGAATTATATATGCTACTTCAGTTTCCAAGCATTTATGGTCGTTTGACAATTTCTGTCTCAACTTTGACCGTAGGGTAGTCCTCTAAATTGTTAGTGCTAGATTATATGATCGGAAGTTCACTGCATACTTCGATCAATAATATTTAGCCTCTCATCGATCGTCTACTCGTGAGCTTATCGGCTATAACCAAATTTTGAATTCTAAATCTTATTAATTCTACCATTGATTCAGGGTTTACGTTGTAATTTATTTTCTAGCATTAGATTTAAAACCATTAATTACATATATATATATATATATATATAAGTTTTATCCACAAATTATTTCTTGGTTGCTTCGTACATTCTTCTATGGTTTATCAGTCATAACTCAAATGATCACGTAGCGTGTATGCACACGCATGCATGTATCACCTCCATCCCTTAGTTTATGACATTGGTTAGTTTAATTTTAAACTAACTAACGTCAAACAAAAAGAAACAGAGAGAGTATATATATGTATACATACATATATATATATATATGTATGTATATATGAATATATGTAGAGATCTGCATATATCCGTTAGCTTCATGGATGAATTGGATCTAGAGGTCAGGTTTTAATCTATTATCTTTAAAAAGGGAGAGGGAGAAGAGATGGATGAGATGCAATTAATGGAAATGGAAGAATAATTAATACATACGGGTGGAGGAAGTGTTCGAAGAGCCATGCCCGGAGGATGGAGACGGAGCGCTCGGGGAGGCCGCGCTGCGGCCGCCACGCGCTGCTCTGCATCATGCCCAGCTGCTGCAGCGCGCGCTGCTGCCGGAGCTGGTGGTCGATGTACCGGAGCCTGGAACCCACCGTGCGGCCGCAGCCGCCGGCGCCGTCGGCGTCGGCCTCGCCGAGCGCCCGGCTCGCCGCCCTCACCTGCGCCGCGATCGCGTCGCGCAGGCACCGGAACTGCCGCGAGATTGTCCGCAGCGCCAGCGCCGTGTACGTCCTCGCCGACCCGCCTCCGGCCACCGCCTCGAACGACGCCACCACCACCTGCATCTGCTGGTGGTACTGCCTGTACCGCTGCTCCACCTGCATGGCCGCCGCGCGCGCGCACAAGATCCCGGCGAGAGGAGAGGAGACTCATTAGTGGAGTGCTTAATTAATTAGATGGCTAACTTATACTCACTGTACAGCTGAGGATTAATTAGTCAAGCAGTTTGGTTGACAGCTTGATATATTAATACGTGCTAACGATTTTGGGTCGTCTCAGGAACACAATCTTTCATTGATTATATATATATATATGGTTGCATATGTTTTTTATTTAGGAAGTTTGGTGCAACTGTTTTTAAACATTTTTACTGCACACTGTAACTTAGATTAACCAAAGCTGCTTAATTAGTAAAATGAGAGAATTGTAGTGTGTACAAATATGTATACTAGTGCAAACAAAAAGACACACACACACAACATTTTTGTTAGGAAGACAATTAATTAATGAAAGCTTGTTTGTACTGGCATGAACAAAGAACAACCAAAAGAAAATTTTTTATTTTATTAAAAGATTTTTTTTATTTTTTTAGAGAAGGATATTTTTTACCCGGCCTCTACATCCAACCGGATATATGCAGTCTTTTAAATTAGGAGCTTAGCCCCTCAAACAACCCAATTTGAAATTCGTTCCTATGGAAATTTAAACTCAAGACTTTTCCTCAAACAACCCAATCTGAAATGTGCTCCTACAAAGATTTGAACTCAAGACCTTGAAGTGCTACTTAGGTCACTGCAATCACTAGATTACATACCCTTTTACAAAAAAAATTGTAGTTTATGTGGACATATGCTATTCTTATCTGAAAAATTCAATCATAGGAATGCAAAAAGGATTGCTACTTGTCACTCGTTAGTTTCGGTAGACATATTCTTGTTACTTGTCACTTTATTCCGTATTTTTTTTCAATCTTAATAATAAGATATATAGAATATATTAATCTATGTATGTGTATATATGCCCCTTTATCTTGCTGATAATAACATCCACCTAAAAACAAAAACTAGTTTTTCAATCAACAATCTAGCCAAGGACCCAATCAGACAAAAAAAACACTAATTAATGACGTAATTAACTTGAGGATGATAATTTTGGTACTAGGTAGTAAAACATGTTTACTTACGAAAACTAATTAAAGTGAAAAACAGATTGGGAATAATGTCCAGCAAAATAAGGCTAGCTCTCTACTGTTCCAACAACTGTGTTAGCTGATCAATCATAGAACAGAACCAACAAAGCAAGGATAACCGAAAAGCAAATGACTCACATCCTCTCAATAACACTTTCTATAACAGTAGGGGCAAGAAAATTGCAAAGGCATCAGCAATATCTTCAAGCCAGATTGAGTGAGAGAAAGATCAACATTTCACAAGAAATATTTATTTTATCAGAAAATTAAAACAATTAACCCAAACTCCAAACAGCAAAAGAGAATACAAGTTGCATTTGCACAAAAATATCTTCCTATAACAACACTAGAAAATCAATAGTAAATCGATTTATCTATAATACAAGCAATATACGTGCTTTTTTTAATCACAAAAGAACAAAAAAAAATAATAATTAACAGTGCTTAATTAATTAATTACTGACCTCATCAAGCATGTTAATCAGCTTGCCTTTCTTCATCTGCAGCTCCTGCCGCTCCGCCGTCGACATCTCCGGCGGCGGCGGCGCGCCGCCGCTCTTGGCGCCGCCACCATCCTCCGTGCCGCCGCCCGACACGCCCTCCGAGTCCTCCTTCTTCTTCACCGAGGCCGGGCTCTTCGCCGCCGCCGCCGCGGCCTTCGCGTCGTCCACGCCCTTGCTGACGCTCACCACCTCGTCGAGCAGCTCCTGCGCCGCCTTGAGGTACTTGGAGCTCATCACCATCTGCCCCTGCGACGCCGCGCCCTGCACCTGCAGGTACTTCCCCTCGTCGCCGGCGGCCACCACGGCCGCCACCGTCACCGGCGGCGCCGCCTCGCGGGACGACAGGCTGAGGACAGCACTGACGCCCGCCACGCCACCGCCGCCGTGAGCTTGCTGATGCTGATGCTGCGGCGTCGGCGGCGACATGTCGCCCGCGCCGGTGGTCGCGGGGGTCCACAGGTTGTACCCGGAAGCCGGCGGCTGGAGAGGGATGCCGACGAAGTGCTGCGCCGACGACGACGGCGACGACTGGTGGCCGAACGATACCGGAGTCATGGAGGTCACCGCCGAGTTCAGGAGCATCATGTTGGCCGCCGCACCGGGCGCGGCTGCCGCGGCGGCGGCGTCGCTGTAGCCGGCGTAGCTTGGGTTCATGAGGTACAGCGTCTGCAGGCCGTCGGTGCCGGACTGGATGTCCGTGCCGGCGCCGCCGTGGTAGTACGCCGCCATCGAGATCGCCTCGCCGGCCGGCAGCTATAGATCACTGACGGCGAAATCTCGTCACTCTAGCTACAATTCTACTGGAAATGTATGCTTCTCTCTTCTTTAATTACCTGCAAAAAACACAAGAACAAAAAGAAACCCAACAAGTTAATTAATTAACAACATATATAACAACAGGAAAATAATTACCATATCAACAATTTGAGGAAAAATAAAACTAGATCCATGCAAAAAAGAGAGATGGAAGAAGATCAAAGAAGAGCAAGGCTAGGTAATTAAGCTAGTAAGATGCAAGTATGTTGCAACAAGGAAGAACTACTCTTATCACCAACTACCCTAGCTATGGTATAGTATATGTATAGCTAGCTCTAGAAGAGAGAAAGAGAGAGAGAGAGATGTTGTGATGTAGGATAAGTAATACTAATAATAATTAAGCATCAGTATCAGAGAAAAATATAGTAAAAAGAAGAAAAAGGGATGTACCCATCTTCATCAAGTGATTTAACAAAGAACCGTGCACATGCGTATACAGATGTCAACACGAGCACACACAAGCATCAATTCAGCTTGCTTGCTTTCTCTCTCTACCTCTCTCTCTCTCTCTCTCTCTATCTATCTATCTATCTATCTATGTGTACTATGTACCACAAGAATTGCTGAAGCTAATTAATCAGCAATTTCTCTCTCACACATCCACACTTTCTCAAAGAACCAGAAGAGCAGAATTGAAGAAGATCCTAGAATTACGAAAGAAGAAGGCGAAGGCGAAGAACAAGCCGAAGAAGAAGAAGAACAAGAAGGCGAAGAAGAAGAAAAATAAGAAGAAGGAGGAGGAGGAGGAAGAGAGTGATGTAAGACAACAAAAATATACCAAGGTATCATGCAAGGGAGGGTGAGTGAGATCACTCATGCATGTCAGTGTTAAGTACCTGCAACTGCAAGTTCCTTTCCCTTTTGCTCTCTACAGAAGACGCCGGCCAGCCAGCCTATATATCTTTCCTCTGATCTCCCTCCAGCTGAAAGGGAAAAGATGATGAGGCATATATGATAGAGAAGGAGACCCAATTAGTTAAGTCTTTAAGAGAGAGAAAAAGAAGAAATAGAGTTAGAGAGAGAAACAAGTAGAGAGAGATGATGATGATGTGAGAGATATAGAGAGATGAGAGATGAAAAGGGCAGTGGAGGAGGGACACCCACCTCCCACTCTTCCATTATCCTCACAAGCACACACACACACACACACACACGCACCTTTCCCCCCACTTTCCTTTCTATTTCCTCTCTCTAGATCTCTAGCTGCACCAAGATTTTTTTCTTCTCTCTCTCTCATCAGCTGTTCATTCATTCTAGGTGTGGAACTCACTTGTACCATTTTGGCCTTGGGCGACTAGTTTGAGCAAGCATGGCCATCAAATGGACGTACTAGTGTGTAGTACAAGTAGGAATTATTGTGTCTATTCTGGCCTTTTATTCATTCACTAGTACAACAAAGATATTACAAACTGATTGATATTTTCATTCAAGAAAATACTAATTAGCTTGTTTTTAGCCTAAGGCGCGTTCTCACAGCTAGATGGTTGGATAGATTACCGATTTATGTAAAATTGCTTATAGGACAAATTAAATATTATAAAACCAACAAATTGCTTAGGAAAAGTTATCAGAAAAGTTGAATTTTGAGAAGTGTGGCACAAATAGTTCATACTTTCATTAGCTATTTCGAACAAACTCTAACACACATATATAACTGAATAAAATAAAATAAATAGTTCCCCCAAGAATATGAAAAAAATAGGGCAGAAAGGAAGCAAATAAAACTAAAAATGATGTGAGGAAGTTGTTGATTCATGTACTTATTTTTTTTCTCCTCATCATTAGTTGCAGGAGTGTTGGGGATGAGGACATTGGTGTTGCAGAGCAGCAGTGTACTACAGATACTGCATCCCCTTCCAAGATCTCCCTGTCCTGAGAGAGGAGAAGAGAGATAGTCCATCCATGTTCAGAGATTGGAAAGAAAAAACTGAAAAAGTGGTGTTGGATAGGGATATCCGGTGTACTATTCGGCACACAAGGGTGTAGGAGTAGGTCACACAACAGCCACAGGGCACATGAATTGAGGTAGATATCGTTAGAGAGATGGATAGCAATGTGTTTGTGTAGATAGATTCAGGCTGCAGAGACTACTGCACACTCCAGCTCCTGAACTGACTGACACAATTGTGCCTGTGTCAGAAGAACTAGGAAATGTCCACGTCCAAGTCTAGGTCACTACTGTTTTTTTTCTTTCTCTTTTCCTCTGAAAGCTCTCTAGGTCAGAATTATAATAATAATACTTCTCCGTATGTGTGTTAGCTACCTTTGCTTATGTTCTTTTCCTTGCTCTTTTCCCTCTCACTCTCCTGCAGGTCCAATCGATCTCTTGTTGGACACTTGGACATGTATTCATATGTGATGTGCACTTTTGTTGTTACAGGGTTTGTTTTATGCATATATTAACTGGTCGATTTCACATCTTAAAATCTTCCTGCCAATTAAGGTAGTCCTGCTGCTGACCTGTTTCTCTGTGTATTGGTGTTAGTACAGTTGGTCTTTTTTCCCCATTCTTTTGAGACAGATGCTGGCTTTGACAATGATGAGATTGAAAGCTCATGGAATATATTCAGTTTCAACGCACTAAGGATATATTTAAGGACATGCCATCATTTTCTAGATCAGTTAGTACAAATTGTTTCAATCAATATACTGTATGTTAACTTGTTCCAATTATGATGGAAAAGATCGATATTTGACAATCAAAGGTCGTGCAACTATCTACATATATGACAGTATGGTAGGAGTAGGAAATATAGTGGTGTTTATTGTTGGTCTCTCTTATGATATCAATAATAATTAAAAAAATATCTGTCCAAAAATAATAAATGTTTTATTATAATAAAACATTCCAACAAAATTCTGGCAGAAAAATGGATGCAAATCATTGATGCCACATAATATATAGAATGGGACGGCAATAGTAGTGTATTAGTATATTATTGTTAAAACTCTTCACAATCTCATATGTCTACATGTTGTTCCCCTATACATGATGTTATTCTTAATTCATCAATCATCACGTACATCTTCGCCATGAAAAAAAAGGATCATATATGTTTTGCCTAGAGGATATTTGATAAAGAAAAATTAACTAGTTAAAGTAATCCAATTTAAGAGTCACAAACATACCATTATTGGTTTTAATCACCGGCAAATATATATATATCAAACTTGGCAAAAATTTAATGAAGTACAAGACACATAAACATCGATCTATCTAGCTTGAATACTAATTGTAATTAGCAATTAAACGATTTGATATATATATATATATATATATATATATATATATATATATATATATATATATATATATATATATATATATATATATATATATATATATATATATATATATATATATATATATATATATATATATATATATATGATCCACCTTTAATTCATCCAAGTTTAGTTTGCACCTGTACATATCGCTGAATTTTGACAGCACAACTCGTACGTACATCACATCCATAGACATCTATATGATTGCAAGAACATTCTTGCAATATATTCTTCGATTACATCAACTTAGCTTGTTGCAGTAGCTAGATGTTGAAATTGCCATGAAAGAATAAAAAAATAGTTCAAAAGGCAACGGAAGAGTGAATGGTATATGCTCTGTCCTGAAAATGATGGAACGAACTTTTCTATTGCATTTTATTTTCAAACAAAGGCTACATGAAAACGAAACGAAGTCCTTTTTCTAGTTTATCCATGCCAGCAGGTCAAATTCTTATATATATTGGTTTACAAGTTTTGTTTATCACAATAATTTGCACACCATTAATTAACAGCAATTAAAGATAGAAAAAACTAAAAACTACTCCATTGGATCATAAAATATTTAACGTTTAGAACAAAATTTGATCCACTTAAAAAATTGACCATTCATTTTATATGAGAGTATTATATTATATATGACAATATTTTTATACACATACTGATTTTTTGTTTTTAAACTATTCTTTTAAAAAATATTGATGTTTAAAGTTTCAAATTAAAGTTTAACCAGGAGGGGATAATAGTTTTCTGTTAGCACATAAATTTTCCAGTGTCTCAATTTCTTTAAATTGAATGCATTCCCTCTCTACCAACGTCTACTATTATTTTTTCATAGAAAAACCTTTGTGTCTTTTTAACATGTGTAACTGATTCTTGGCCGTTGCTTTAAACAGAGATATCTAGCTAGTCCACCAGTAAAGAAGACAAACTAGATGTTAATTTACACACACACACACACGAAATTCATATTAAGCACACTATATATATATACATACACATACAACACATCACCTTACACATTTCATTTTTATCATAATTATTATCTCATGGTAAGCTCACCTTTCTAGCTATTTTTATTGACTTATAGTGCAGAAGATAATGTGCACTGGGAACATCCAAAAGACTAACCTCCACCTTTTGCTTTGTAGGCATGGTTTAACATTAGGGATGAGTTCTTTACCCAACTTTTCCAACTCACATCTCTTTTTTTCCGCGCGCACGCTTTTCAAACTGCTAAACGGTGTGTTTTTTGCAAAAAGTTTCTATACGAAAGTTGTTTTAAAAAATCATATTAATCTATTTTTTAAAAAATAATTAGTAAATACTTAATTAATCATGTGCTAATGAGTCACACCGTTTTCCATGCGAAGGGAATATTTTTCCAAAGTTCCCAAACGAACACAGCCTAGATGCTATCAGCTACTACTAACAAACAGGTCAAGAATGGAGAGGGAATCAAAGTGGGCCCCCTCTACACAATGGCTTGCATGGGGGAAAATGGCCGCAACATTATCTCTTAATTTGTGTGATGCACATTCTTCTTTAAAAACCGTTTCTTATACGCAATTCCAACATTGTCCCTTTTCTCTGATATTTATTCATTCTCAAGTTTTCAGCCACAAAAATCTCATCTCTTAATTTCCCTTTTTCACTCCCAGCACATATAGTGAAGCCTCCCATATTATTGTGCCTTTTCTTCACCCTTTCCACGCGTATAATTTGTTTGACCGATTCCATTTTATCGTTTTATTATCTTGCTACTGGACCTTCTGTACTGATCACTTGTAGTTGCCCCCTGTCAATTTCATCGCAATACAGAGATGGGTATTAAACATATATATGTGCATTTGATTACATATTGGTAATGCAAAATTTATCGTTGTATTGTAGTAGTGTAATGTGACTTCTGTTGTGCACCACCAGCAAGATTTGGCAAGTTTTTTCCCTTAATATTTACAAACACACATAGTTTCCTGCCAAGTTCTATGAAAAAAAGGATCTGTACTAAGTTCTCAGAAAAAATGATATAGTATTAATTTTCTTTATACTTTGGAAGTATGTTTACATTAAATTGACTCAACTTTTATTTAGAAAATAGTATCTTGTGTTTTTATTGTTGTAAATCTCCAGTGTAGAGCTGAAGAATTTTTGCAAGATTGGGGGGAAAAGTCCTGCAATCTCAACGACTCTCTCTCTTTTTGAAACCCTCAATGACTCCAATTTTAGGTAAAGGAAAAGCTCTTATGTCTAGCCAAGCTCAGTCATTTAATTTTGATGCTAATAACTATAAGCATTATGCGTTTTAGGGTAGCAAGCTAAGTCTAAAAACTCTCCAATTTCTCGATCAAGAATTAATTAAGAATCCCTGCACATCAATTTGGGAAACTTAATTTATTGATTAAGACCTAATTTAAGAAAGGGAAGTTTACACGTATGTGCATCTCTACCTAGGTCTGGCAGCGTTGGATACATATCGAACAGCACCACATTTTTTATTCATACATGTATATATGCACAAATTATCGGCCTAGATTAAAGAAAAAAACAGCTTGGCTTGGTCGTGTGGATACACAGCAATAACTACTCTCTCCATTTTAGTTATATAGTGAGAAATGCTTATATTTTACAATGGAGTGAATATATAACGCTCTCTCAATCCAAAATTTAAGACATGTTTATTTTATCATCAAAATTAAATGAGAAATTAACTTATTCACCATGTAACAAAACCAAAAAAACCATATGCATACATACATGTAATCAATGAGTATTAAGATGACGTACATGCATTTTAATTTAATATATAAAAACTATAAATATATCTATCTCATTTTAAAAAATCAAAAAATAAAATATGACTTAAACTTTTGGATGAATAAAGTATCCACGTCGAAATACTCAAGGAGTAAGATTTTTCGTCTCTCTACCTTAATACAAAAGTGCACTAGTCCCCATTTTGTGTTTATATACAGAGAAAATTGTGCAGTACAAAGTGAGAGTACCATGTGTGCTTGCTGCTGTACAGAGAAAATTATGAGATTTCCCATAAATAAAAGATGCAACGAAAAATGGAGCAAAAAGAGAAAAAAAACACAGAAAAAAATCCTAACCCGGGCGGTGACCATTGACTAGAGAGCACGCCGGCATGGGGTCGTAAGATTGACACGTCACCAGGATTCCCCCTCGCACCGTCCACCCACTGACACTGGACCCCACTCTCCCCATGGGACCCGCCTGTCAGCATGGCCGATCACCAACCCGATCGCCTTTTGGAGGTGGGCGTCCCCACGTGCCAACTACCATGACGGATCCGGGCCCCACCCATTTACCACCCCCGACCCGACCCGGGCCTACACGGACACGTGTCGACCTCCCGCGCTCGCGCCGCGTGCGCGCTGATCGGCGCGGGCGCAGGGGATCCCCGCGGGGATTTGGTAGGGCCCACCTCGACGGGGAGAGGTCAAGGGCGCGGCCCAATGCCGCCTCGGCAGCTCGACGCCCCGTCGCTGTCTGGTGGGCGCCGTGGGCCCTCCACTTTCCCATTGGGCCTTCCCGGGCCATGGGCCCCACTGGGTACGAACACGCGCGCGCGGACCTGCAAGAAGGAAAACGAGTTAAAGGATACGTTTGGGAGGGTTTGGTTGGGAGCTTAGGTTAAAAACTTATCTCCCACACACACCCGTAAAACGAAGCGATAAATTTTTTTATGATTAATTAAATATTTATTATTTTTTTTGAAAAATGGATTAATATGATTTTTTAAAGCAACTTTCGTACAGAAAATTTTTGGAAAAAACATACCGTTTAGCATTTTGAAAAGCGTGCGCACGGAACACGAGGAAAATGAGTTGGGAACTTCTTATGCCGAACGAAGCCTTAGGGTGTGTTTGTTTGTATGAGTTGGGAAGAAATTTTCTTCGCACGGAAAACGGAGCGACTCGTTAGCACATGATTAATTAAGTATTTACTAATTTTTTTTTTAAAAATAAATTAATATGATTTTTTAAAGCAACTTTCATATAGAAACTTTTTGCAAAAAACACACCGTTTAGCAGTTTGAAAAGCGTGCGCGCGAAAACGAGTGAAGTAAGTTGGGAACTCACCCCAACGAACAGAGCTTTAGAGAAGAAAAAAGGGTAATATGAAGATTTTATTATTATTTTTTTCTTTCCGTCAGGGTGGACTTTTTTTTTTTTGTATGGTGGTTGGAGAAATGGAGAGGGTGTCGGTTGATGAGGGTGACGCAGGGGCATGGCCTTGGTCCGCCATTGTCGTCCATGGCGGATTGTTGGCACTTGGCAGTGGTGTTGAGCAGTGCCTAGCTAAGCTAGCTTATAGCTATAGCTCTTCTTTGTTTGCTTTGATGTCATGAGATTTGGATGGTTGGATTAGCTAGGTTTTTATCTTGTTTCTCGTAGAGATCCAACTTACTTAGGATTACATGACCGATGACCGATCGAGGTCGACAACGAATTACAAAATATAACCGTTGTTCAACTGCTGAGCTACACTTTTTTTTCGGTAACTAGTTAATTTCTAGGATAATTTTGTAACATCCCATGCGAACAATCCGATTTGTTAGTTTAATAGGTACACTATTAATTTTTATTTATTTGGGGAAGTCAGATTGAGTGGTACGAAGCTTAGTCTATTGATTCTCATGTGGTTGCTTAAAGTCGTTCGACCTCGGATGACCTATTTAGCAGTACATGACTATTCTAGCCTGCATGTAATGCAGACTATGCAATCACATTAATTATTGACTTATACATGGTAATTGATATTCACATGCGTCATCTAAAATTTGAATAGTTCATAGTAAATGTTTTGCTCTAAAACCCTTAGACTAAAATTATTGAACAGAAAGGGTTAGAGCACAGTACTTCCGTAAATTATCCCGTGCATTTGCCATAAACTTTTCGCATGACGGAACACATACAAATATCTACTTGACAAATATACATAAGTCCTATACTAATTAGGCACACATGAACGGTACGCTATTGCCTCTTACACACAGTGATATATATATATATATATATATATATATATATATATATATATATATATATATATATATATATATAATATATATATATATATATATATATATATATATATATATATATATATATATATATGGTGCAAGCACAGGACCAATGATTTGATCAGTCTTTTAAAAATGAAAAAAAAAGCATGACACAAGCCTGGCTTATTATGCTTTTCTTTTCTATCTTATTCACATTTCTCTATCTTGCATGTCGTGGTCCGTATCTTTTGGATCGGTTGGTTTCTATACCTCCAAAGAGGAAACCCTGATGGCTTTTACGCATGGTTTGTCCAAATTTTTTTTATTGATAGGATTCCCGTTTCAGAAGTTCGAATATTTCATGCTAATATCGACGGGTCAAGCTCATTTGTCACTTAATTGTTTTGTTTAGAATGGGTCAGCATGCATGCATCTCTCTCTCTCTCTTTCTCTCTCTCAACGTTTCACTGCTCTGGTAATTTTCTAGAGAGAGACTGTTATTAGCTAGCTTCTTCTTTTCTAGATCATGGAGACTGTTGATAGTACTATTATAATTTAAGATATGGCATGTCTTGGATACAGAAATTTCATGAGGATGGAAACATCTTTTCCGGAGCCTGACATCACTATATATTGACAAAACAAACATACTAATTAAGCTATTTTTTATGAATTTTTGTGACCTTGTCAAAGAGAGAGCGCATTGGTTTTCTTTGAGATATCTAAACAACAAATCTCAAGATGGCACAGGTCTGTTTCTTTAGGTGTGGAAAATATTCACCCAGAAAATTTTGAATAGTATCTTGATGTCGTGGACAACCAATGAGATATATATATATGGCACCGGGATTAACTATTAAGCATGCCCTTGCAATGGGACCTCTAATAAATTGTTGTTATCCTTGTCCTAGAGGTCATCACATAATCTTATATATATATATATATTGATCAATTAATTAATTGACTTGATCACAAGGTTTGTAGTAAAAAGTGCATACACAAGCACTAATGCTACTCCTTTGTGATTTCAGTTGATCTCCCTGTTTGTTTGTGGTTGGTCAGTAAAATCTAGAGACGTGACAAGAGATTTTGTACTACTAGTAGTGACTCAAACCTAGGACTAGCTACATGCATATGCATGCATGCACTCGTGCGCCTTGTAAAGCTGGGATATGATATGCGTCACAGAAAAGGTGTCAGATAAGTTTATCATGCTCATCATGCAGGTCTTTCATGTCTCATCCGTACCCTCCTTTTTTTTTCATCTGGCTGCAGCACAAACTTATACAACGTGCAATCGCAATTAAACTGATTTTTTTATACGTAAAATATATATACTATATCCATTCTAAAATATAATAAGTTTTAACCTTTAACACGGGTATTAACGAGAAGGGTAAAATGATCGACTTGATTGCTTTTTCAGGATGAGTGAGGTATAGGCTTGGACACAACTTATAATTATAATAAAGCCACGAGATAATAGGTGTAATGTGTGTACTAGCTTAGTCGTAAAGTTATATTTTATAAATATTAGGTTACTATATTTGAGACAAGGTTTAAACTTTAAATGTTGTTATATTTTAAAATAGAGGGAGTATAAATAATTATAGGTTACTCCCTCCTTCCCTTCTAACTATATACTACCTAGAAACCAGTGGCGGACGCAAGATTTTTCTGAAGGGGTACGAAACTAAGAGAACTATAGACTGCATTTATCGACGGGTTATACCTGACAACAGTACTTTAGGGACGTAGGGTACGACGGATACTAAGGTGTACATGTGATTAGAATAAGAGAATACGGGATAAGGACTTTTATATTGGACACAAGTAATAGCTTTAATCCAATATGTATATAATTCTGAGATGCATCAAGCCAAGTACAACGGGGAGACTGAGCTAATCTCAACGAGCTAGACGGTGGGTTGTAGTCGTCGGCTACATGTGAGGCTTCTTTGGGATGTTGACTCAATGTGGCTTGGTGTCTATGGCTTATAATCCGATGCTCTTCTCTCATAGGAGACATCATATTTATACACGAATATACCCCCTTATCTAAGTAGAGCCTAGAGAACCCAAATAGGACATAGCAGATAAGACCTAGTCGTTTCCTAAACGGAGATTACCTTGTCTGTACTTCTATCCACATTTAGAGAGATCTTTCTATATACAGATAAGTATGTTCTATTCCGGTGATGGTAAGTACAAATAGGGTAATACTATATTTATAACACTAACAGTAACACCACACAGATTTCATATCCACAAATTTCTTTTGAAGGTCTACAACCTAAAATCACAAATTCATACATGTGCAATAAATCAATCGACTGCTCAAGCATTGATTTTCAGTTTGTTTTCCAATCAACGATCAACTAAAGAACATACATGGTAAATAGATGTAGTACATAGTACCATACACAATTGATCTTTGGCAAAAGAAATTTTGGGGGTACAGCTATACCCTCATGTCCCAGCCTGCATCCGCCCCTGCTAGGAATAGCTATATCATGAGACGGAAGGAGTACACCATAAATTAATACTTGCTTATGTTGTCACTACATAAGTTTGATGAAAAAAAAGTATGCTATGAAAATGATAAATTAAGATTAAAAATACTACGAATAACAATTTTTCATACTGTTGGGGAATATATAGCCATATTCGTTATACTATGCTAGTACATTGAATGAAGCTGATAATATTATATGCTATTTCCTCCTGTTTTTAATACATGGTGTCATTGACTTTTAAATACATGTTTGATCATTTATCTTATTTAAAAATTTTATGTAAATATGAAAAATATATAAGTAATGCTTAAAAAACATTCAATCATAAAATAAGTTACAACAAAATAGATGATAATTACATATATTTTTAATAATACGAATGGTTAAATGTACGCTTAAAAGTTAATAGTGTACGTTATAATTAAAAAACGGAGAGAGTATTTAAGTATACCTTACCCTTACTTAGGCATTGGTGGGTGGTTGATTTTAGATGATGTTACGTACGGCGAATTCAAGAAATTGAAGAATTTAATTACATCAAATATTCAGGCTGTACGTAGCTAGTTATATAGAATTAAGCTATAGTTTAATTATCAAAAGGGATGGTTGGTGTTGCCTGTATATAAAATGATGCTAATGCATGCAGAGATATTGTGACATGTCCTTAATTTGATAGCTAGGTCACACGACATCCATCCATGCACGACATATATATATATATATATATATATATATATATATATATATATATACATATATATATATATATATAGATACATATATATATAGATACATATACATATATATATATATACATATACATATATATATATATATACATATACATATATATATATATACATATACATATATATATATATATACATATACATATATATATATATATACATATATATATACATATATATATACATATACCCCACACACACACGTCGTACGTCTTTATCCAAAATTGGACAGGGACCTCTATATATATAAGTTAAGGTTAACTGATTGAAAGCACTCTGATTCTCTAGAGGGAGACGTCCCAGATGGTTTTGTGTGACAGTGCAGTTTGTAGGACGCGTGCATGTTTCACTAGATGTCTTCTCTTTTCAGCTAGAAGGGCGCCCTTAATTAATTAGTGATTGAAAAAGGCAACTAATTAAACATTAAGTTGAATATTATGTTGCAGTGAAATGATGCTGTTCGCCATTGGCATTGAGAGATCTGTTTTTTTTTCCAGCAGGACCTTAATTATTGAAAGAAATGAAATTACTAGACTTCAATCAAATTTCAGTAGTAGACTAGTACAGTAGCTAGCAGTATTAATTACAGTGGAATTAATGTTTCTGTTTACCCCATTGAGATCGGTGAGTACTGTGACTAGTGAGTTGTGACATGTCATCATCCTATGAGAGATCATATCACGGTGAGATCAAAAGCCTAAAAGACAAAAGTGCACAGCGATGTATCGATGCTGCACTATTGGATCCTTTCCATGATGATGGTCTGATCCTCTCATCTCTCTCTCTCGTGTTGCCCTAATCCAATCGTTCGATCGACAAGACTGGACATGATGCATCTCAATTCTGAACCATCGAGGAACCATTAGGGGCCACTAGTGATAGTTACAGACAAGGGCATGCTGCTTAGAGCGCACATGTGTATCCCATTAATTAAATCCGTGTTCTTCATCTCTCTCTCTCCTTTTAAAAAAATCCACCTTAATTTCATGTTCCCTCCTTAATTAATTTGCAATATTGTTTACTCCTTTCGTACCATAAAAATTCAATCTAAAAATAGACGAGACACTGTCTAGTACAACAAATCTAAACGAGTGATGTCTCATCTATTTTTAGGTTGTTTTTTGGGAAAAAAAAGTATTTAATATGATCCTAATCTCTTGATGCTGTTTTCATCGCCTGCCATGTGTTGCTTGCTCCATGTGTGCTCATAAATCTTTTTTGGAACAGTGTTTGGGTGCCTCTCCAGTCAAATGCCTACAGTGTTCTAGGTCTGGTGATGTTCCGATGAAACTCTTAGTCAAATTAAACTAGATTATGAAGCTAAACTACCCGAGTCCATGATTGCAGATACAATGCCTCTTTGAGCATGTTTCGGAGCTCTTTACTAATATATTGATTAGGGATAACTTTGTCATATATATTCTTTTCCCGGCTAGTTCGATATATGATCACCCATTGTGTTGGCATCACTCATATTCCATCGAAAAAAATAAAAAAGAAGAAAAAAAATGTTTAGTCACTGCTAAATGACTATTATACCCTTTCGCACCTATTTTTTTGACAATAATACCCTTTCATGTTTCTACTACTGTCATATAGGATGATTAGTATAAACAGATCTAAACCTTTAATCAAATGATATCAACGGTTCAGATTGTTTTTTACTACTAGTAAAGAGCACCGTAGCTCCCTTTTTAAAGAAAAACATGTCATAAAACCAAGCTTTATCAAAAAGCATACCAAGCATATATATCTGATATTTTAAAACCAAGCTTTGAGATACAAATACAACACTTTTCGACTGTCCCGTTTGCATCCATTGAAGATGAAAATTAAGTACGGACACGAAAAATACGAAAATCATTAATAAATTTATCTGATATTTTAAAACAACTTCTATATAGAAAGTTTTCGCACGTATATATACTGTTTAGCAGTTTGAAAAACATGCTAACGAAAACCAAGATAAAATCTATATCTTAATCAGAACATGTGAACGTGTGCCATCAGAATGTTGCATCTCTATTATAAACGGTCTAGATTAATTGTGATAGTAGAGAACATTGTAAAATATCGCTTATTTCAGCATTCCGTAAAAAGTATTTTTGACAAGGAATATAAATAAGGCTTAGTAAAATTGGTATCACTGTGAATTCACATCATCTCAATCAACCGATGGTGATGTCTACAGGCATGATAACAGAATTAAAATTGTGCGAGGTTACGCTCTCAATAAAACAATAACAACGACTCTACCACACATATATATAAACTAAACTTTTAGATAATAAAAAAAATCCGATACTATATTCACAATCAGATATACACAACCAATGTAGAACTAAATTAAAAGCACAACACAGCACATATACATCTCCTACTGTCACAATATCTGTAATGGAGCCGGAGATTCTGGTGCCGGCAAATTGGAAGTGCAAATTGGGACGTGAAAGTGGGGCTGTCGATCAATGACGCCATGCAGTGCGTCATCTCCCCTCCTTGAGATACACTCTCTTGCATGCGTGGCAGTTGGAGGTAATTAGTTGGCTAGGATGTGGTTAGTTAGTTATCAGCTAAGAGATTTAGCAACTAGCATAGCTAATGAGAAAAGTTGCTTCTACTACTTGCAAAACCAGCCTTTAATTTCGTGGTGATTGATTATATCCCACCATGCATTATATGCAAGCATAAGCACAGGCACCTGCATGAACAGAAATTAATAAGCTAGCTTGTCCATCAAAAGGCTTGGAGAAGGACAAGTCATGTCTTCTTAATTACATTCATGTAGAACATGGAGTTAGTGAGTTACTATAGCTAGGGCTCAGTATACATGCTACCTTGTTGTTTCTAGGGTCACTGTTAAAAATTTTGGGGGTAGCTAGGAGTGACATTGATTAGTTCTTGTTGATGCATGAATATTAATTGCTGGGCCAGCCAGATGGTGATATATATATATATATATATATATATATATCAAATGCATTATAATGGGCTGAAGGAAAGAAACAAAAGGAAAAGAGAAGTGGATCAATGCAACTAATTAATGTTTAGAGCATTAATTAACTGGCTACCTTAGCTAGTGCTGGTCCAACTGTTCTTTGATTTACAGAGTGTGTGCATGAGTATTCCTACTGATAGCTAGGCATTTGGTGGATTTCATAGACACCAAATATTCTCCTTTCTCAGGTCTTCTAACATATATTTGTTCTCTAAATATTCCTCAAGGTCCTATTTCATCCTCTAGGGTCCTATATCTGTCCTTTACTAGAAATAGCATGTACAGTAGCTTGCTCTCTTTGTTCCAAAATATATACACTTCTAATTTGGAGATTTTCATTAGGATTAAGAAGAGGATAAAATTAAATAGCGGATGGTTCTAATTGAGTTTGATGAGAAAGTAGGTAGAGAAATTAAATTAGATATGGCTGTGATTGGTTGAGATAACTGAGTAGCTAATAAGCAAAGAAATTTTTATATTCTAAAACAAATTTTTCACGTTTGAAATTAATTTTAGTACGGATGAAGTACGTGGGATTATCTCTTGTCATTAACAAGTTACACACTCGATTGATGTCTAGGATGCATGACTGATCAAATAGCTTTCATTAGTATAAATTGAATATGGTAAACCATGATAGTACAAGACAAAATCTTCTTTTAAAAGATAGATGTGGGGGTTAATGATAATCAAGAGCCTTTAGATGGAGCTTCTGGCTAGGACACTAGATATCTCTGTCTGTCTCTCTCTCTCCGAGTGTATAGCCAATGTGAGAACAGCGATATTCTTAACAAATATTGGAGTAGCCGGTGACAGCGATAGAGCAACCACCGATAAGGCGATGGATTGAGCTTTTAGATTCGGAACAGTGCAGCTTGACCCTCGGAGCAAGGCAAGGCAGGAATTTGGACACCATATGTCATATATGATATGATGACACGTCTCTCTGCCCCCAAGTTCATTGCACTATCATGTGCGCTACTGTTGGCCATTTAATTTAATTGTACGATCCAAATGATAGTCTATCGATAAGGATAAAAAAACAACCGGTTTCTTCTTAGAATCATGCATAACGTACCGATATGGTGCAATGTATGAAGAACCACATGATGCAGTGAGGCGTGTGATTATATAATATGCGAACCACAGATAAATCACCATATCAATCTCATATTTCCATTAATGTTTCTGATCAATGGCGGCCAAAAATAGAAAAAAGTATTTATTGAAGAGGCAACAACGAATCTAGCGGTATCATGGGTTTGAGCTCAATGAAAAATATTTTCTTATTAATTGTTCGTAGGTTTTTAAAAGACAACTTCATAGTCAGCGCGTTACAGTTCATACGGCCGCTCGACCAACTAGAAAGTAGGCTTCACCACTATGAATGATAGCTAGATGGTACAATATTTTTTAAATTTTTTTTGCTAAAGTTAGATTGAGTAATATAGTACCTTTATGTCTCAATGACTGTTGATATTGAGTTTTGTATATAATTATGACCTATATATCCTCATGTTGACATAGAGCACGTAGGCATATGCTAAATGTTTTCTATGACAACCACACTACTCACTAGCTAGCCATACCATAGGGTTGGGATAGCCTAGCTTGGCAATTGACACTAGTATTTCCTCAACTTAGATAGGGACACTTAGGCTGAGCTCGGCTGTATGAGTTTCCAACCCCTCTTCCTCGTGTTCCGCGCGCACGCTTTTCAAACTACTAAACGGTACGTTTTTTTACAAAAAGTTTTTATACAAAAGTTGCTTTAAAAAATCATATAATTTATTTTTCAAAAAATAGCTAATACTTAATTAATCATGTGCTAATTAACCATTTCGTTTTGCGTGTTTGGAGGGAGAGTTTTCAACTCTCCCTACCGAACACAGCCTTAGGGTGTGTTCGGCCGAGTGTTTTCCCAACTCCTCTTCCTCATGTTTCATGCGCACCCATTTCAAACTGTTAAATGGTGTGTTTTTTGCAAAAAGTTTTTATACGAAAGTTGCTTTAAAAAATTATATTAATCTATTTTTTTAAAAAAAATTAGTAAATACTTAATTAATCATATGCTAATGAGTCGTTCCGTTTTCCGCGCGAAGGGAATGAGTTCTCAACTCACACAAACAAACACAGTCCAAGGTTGTGTTCTTTCTAGTGAGTTCTCAACTCACCTTCCTCGTTTTTCGCGCGCACGCTTTTCAAACTGCTAAATGATATGTTTTTTGCAAAAATTTTTTATAAGAAAATTGCTTTAAAAAAATTATATTAATCCATTTTTCAAAAAAAATTAGCAAATACTTAACTAATCATAAGAAAATGTGTCGTTTCGTTTTGGGTGTGTGGAATGTGAGTTTCCAACCTTATCTTCCGAACACAGCCTTAATTTGCGTATAGACAACATGCATGGTGCCAAGGAGAAGACTCGCCAGGGTTTATATAATATTTTGTTTGGACATGCTGATCGAATCCTCAGCAGGGATTGAAATTTCGGTAATTTTGCCCCCCCCCACCGGCAAGCACTTATCTCGCCCGATTTTTTTGGTTTTTTGCAATTTTTTGTGAATTTGATCAAAATTTATTCAAATTCATTCAAAATTAGTCAAATTTTCAAATAATTTCGGTAAAAAAAGTACCGAAATTTTCAAAATTTCTAAAATTTTGGGAATTTCGGACCCCTGGCAAAAAAACCTATTTTGAAATTGAAAACCCTGATCCTCAGTCAATTCTCCACTGCCAAGTGTAGAAATAGATGCACTGTTTTTAGGGTGTGAAAAATCAACGAGACTTATCAGTAACCAATCAGGCATTTTCTACGTGTAACCGAAACCTAAGCTATTCTAAGAATCAGAGGCATCACCAAGCCGTATGGACTCAAGTTGCAGTTTAACTTACCTTGCAAGTTGCAAGGATGCAAAGATCAAGGAACAAAGACTAGAAAACGACTGTCTATTACGTCTGATAACTGCATCTCATAATTAACCATCTGTCAAGTTGTTTCCATGTTAGTGTGAAGCTTCTGTCAATAACGACTGGCTACACCGTCACCGTATATATCCAAATCAATGTCTGAACTGAACTGTTTTGGGCTAACATAACGACAGCTGCCTTCACATTCAGCTCCAGCTAGCCCAAAATGAGAACTATTACAGTTAATAATTCAGACAAAGAAACATTATCAGTTATCGGATCACACAATGAAAACCCAATGTAATGGCCCATGCGTCGTATCAGAAGCAGGCAAAAAGAATCATCAGTCAAAGGTTCTTGATTGCTATCTTGTCAAGATGCTTGAATTGAGTTCAACTGAAGAATGGACAGTCAGACATACGGCACGCCTATACAATTGGAACATTCGATATTTTTACAAACCTCAGCCAAGAGAGCTAGGAACGACTAGAATACATTGAGGAGAGAAAAAGAATTAAAGAATGATACGATACATCAAACTATCAGAGATCACTGTAAGAACGTAGTTCTTGGTATGCATTAGAGGACTAATTTACACAGCTTCTGATATACATCTATACATAGTTTTGGTTGGATAATCAACAACCGCATCCTCAATCCAACTTTACGCTGTTGAAATCCATCTGCAAAATTTTTGCGTGCCAGGCAGCTTCGCCATGGGCAAAATGCCAGAGTAAAAAAAGAAAACAAGCAAAGGCCATTTGTGCAGTACCAGGTTTTTGAAGGATCAAGACGTCTTTTCAGTCAAAGTTGGTAAGTGAATGACGCTTGCTCCTTACGACCTTTCTCATGTATGTCCTCTATTAGCTGACGAAGCTCTGGGAAGAGTGACACAAGCACCTGCTCTATCATTGCATAAGCAAGCTGCTTCACACAGACATTGGACTGCAGCACAGCATCAGGTCTCATGTAAATCAGGATGATGTCTTATCACAGTGCCCTTATATGCAACTAGGGTTTTAGATTTACTTACTTGGAGGAAGTAGTAAATGTCCCTCGCACTACGCTGGTACTGCTTGTACCCTATTATGCTGACTAATGTCGAAGGAGTCCCACCTAAAAGGGGCATAGAAAATCAAGTTAGTTGGAGTGACATAGCAGTTGGCATGTCTCTGGACAGAACCAAGTTGGTGTTCCTTATTGAAAGTTGCACATGCATACTAAAGAGAATGGTGCTTTCAATCATACTCCTGTAAACAGGACTTAAACTGAGATAACTGTGTATTGGAACTCTGAAAGTAGAAACGAAAATGGAACATTCTATTCTGTATAAATAACATAGTAGAAGGAATGGATATAGGGGGGACGCTGTAAATAAGTGCACTGGAGGTTTTGCCAAGTGTTAGATTTACAATTCACATAATCAAGATTTTGTGTATCTGCCTCCCCTAAGACATCATAAAAGTCCACAGATATACGCCTAATGTTGTCTGGATAAACTCATAAATACAAAGACTAAAAAAGAAATGGTGCCAAAACATACTAGCTGATATACTCACCTAGAAGAAGTTTCTTAACTTCACTGGCATTTCTAGATGCCTCCAGTTGTTGTTCAAAAGAGCTTGCACTGTCCTTTCTGTTGCCAACAGCCTGATTAGCACTTCCAGATGGGTGCTTACCAAATTGGCTTGGACCTGCATTTCCTTGATATCCATCCAACCTGGTGAAGAAAACACCATTGGGCCAGAGAGTCTGCAGGATGGAAAATTTATTATGTGCAAAAAAAAGGAGAAAAGAGTTCTACATTGGCTAATACAACTAAATCTAGCTTTGATTATTAGTTCTGGTTGGTCTTGATCCCGAAGAGAAATAATTCACTTTCAGAGTAAATTTATGGATTATCGATGACTTCACATTTGTTGATCACACCTCAAAAGAATAATATACTGATATCTATGATATTCCTTTGATGATTCTATACACCATTAAACTACATTTGTATCATAGAGCGTGCGGAAGTAGTAAAAAGGTGCGTGTGTTGGGGGTGTGAGTATGTATTGAGGTGGTGATGGGGCACACAAGTTGCACATGGTTTGCTGCAGCAGGATATTAGCAGCGAATGCCAAGGCATCACAAGAAAATATTGGTTTAGACTAGTTGAATTACTAAAATTTAGATAAATTCAGTTAGAAAAGATAGTGTATCATTACATCTTGAATCCAACGTATTCCTTGTACAATAACTTCATCTCTTCGGAGCCAATTGATCTGTCTTAAAATCCATTCATCAATTGCATCTTCCATGACTAACTGTAAAATCTGTTTTGATATCCAGAGTACTTGTTTTCTGCAGGTACATAAAATACATCGAGTTTTGCAATATAAACATGGATATAACTGAATTGCAAGTGTGTTATATTCCAATAATGGATAGTGAAAATACATCCACATTGCAAGGACAGGGAAGAAAACAAATATGAATTTTAAAATGGATGTTGATTAATCTCTGCAAAATCTAAACAATCCCTGCATAAACAGTAGCATACTTACATCTCACCCTCCTAGAGTGAAGTCTGATACCACATCATGCAAATTATCGTAATAAAATATATTCACAAAATATGAGAAGTTAGAACTACCATGAATTCTTGATATCTAGACCCTGGCCCAAGCAGGTCACTCAGCTCAACTCTTGGTGTCTACTACGGCTGATTATTCTGGGCCATAGCCAAGTTTCTGGAGTGCCCCTCCAGCAGCTAGGCTTCTAATCATGGCCTAATCCCACCAATGCCCGGTTTTGAGTGGGTTGATAAACCTGTATATGATGAACACCCTAGTGTCTACAGTCTGTCCTTTGGTCCCCGCATTGCTATGTCAAAACAGCCCAGAACTAGCAGGTAAATCCTACAAAAGAACAAATTGGAGAAAGTTCATGAAAAAGGGGAGGCAAACCTTATCCAACCACGCCGCTTTAGTTGGAACACCTTGTCAACCAGATTCAACAAATGAACACTAACATTTGTTGGCGTCCACTGCGAAATAAAAGAAAAGGATTTAGGGCAAACGGAAAAAAGAACTTTAAAACAGAAGTTCCCTGCATACTAGCAACATGTACCTCAGGAGGAATTCCTGCTGGATCCTCAAATGTATTTAGAGATGACATGTTTGAAGAATCAGAATATGCTCTAGTAGGTTTCTCTATTTGTTGGCTTGCTTGTGCATCAAAACCAGAATATGCTTCATTGAGCTTGGTATCATTTGAACCATACCGACTGTTGTTCAACTCATTGTCTGAGTGGCTAGCACTATTTACAGATGAGGAGGGATCTTCGTAGTTGCTATCACCATCAGAAAGACTATGAGCACCTGACAGGTTTCTATTATGCAGATTGTGGTTATCTATCTCTTCCTGATTCCAAGATAGAGACATCTGATTCTCTGCCAAATGTGAAGAAGGTGCACTCATAGGTGAGGTTCCAACAGCCCTTTTCAGACCATCTGAAACTCCTTTAAACTGTCGAACAATGTCATCCATCGCATCATCAACATTAACTGTTGGTGCAAGGGCAAACAAGTATCTCGAGTGAGAAAAATATTTTATAGGCACGTTCATAATTGTCAGCATAAACAAAAGAAAAGGAACAGGGATTCCTACCAGCCAAGGTTTTCATAACAGACGTAGACTTTCCAGCAGAGTAATTCTACAAAGTGTAAAATAGAATAAAAGTTGTAAATAACACCAGAAAGTGCTAAAAAATGGAGTATTTATTCTTTTGTTTCTAGGTAGAAGGTTTATGGCGATTTTGTTAGCTTCAAACTACACACCTTTGAGGTTGCACTCAGAAAATCCCAAACTTCATGCTGCTCTGCTATATTAGGTATAGACAAGAGATTCTATGAAACACAAGTGATTAGTGTCACCATATTAAAGGCAAAAGATGTAGACAAATGGTAAAGGGCCAAAGCATACTTGAAGATATCTGTCCAACAAAATGCATCGCTGGTGCACAAGGTAATCATCAATACTAGATGAAAGAAAACTCTTTGGAGGCAAGTGCAAAGAGTAATTAGGAATCTCCTTCAGATGTCGATGAAGACGTTCAAAGTTTCGGTATCTACAGTAAAAAGTTGAAGTCCGTGTGATACGTTATAATTATAGGTACTTTACTCTTTGTAAGTTGTTAAAGTCTATGAATATGCTGGTAAAGGCATACCTTCTTTTCACAAACCAAGCCTTGTTCTCTGCATCAGTCACCGCAATAGAATAAACTGCAAAGGATTTTGAACTAAGTTTCTCAAAATATGCACCAACAACCTGCAAAAAATTGTGCAACCAAAACTTGAGCAACATACAATTATAGAGAAGGATATAACTTCTCAGAAACACTTGCATACTGCATAACAACAATATAACACTTGCATATGCACTGAATTAAATGCTAAAATTATCTTTCCATGTAACTTGGCGCACAACTACTGCACAGAATCCTGCACAGCTGTGCTGTCTGCTTGTGTTGGTTTGGCAGGTTAATGTGTCCTTATGGAATGCTAGCTCCCCCAAAGGCAGTCCAGCAGTTTGATATCAATCCTCCCAGAAGGCTATAATAGTTGCCCTCCCTAGCGCCGTGCTATTTTTTAAGTTGCTGCTACCCAAACTGCCTCCAAAATTAAGCTTTATGAAATCCCCAAGTAAGTTCTCCAGTGAGGATATCCCTTGGGTAAACTTGGCATAGTAAAAAAGAGGCTAATTCTCTAATAGAGATTATAACTATTGATAACTGCATTCCATAGGGATCAGTTACTGTGGTCGTTTGGTGAGTACTTATTACACAAAAAAAATTGAAGGAAACTTATTACACAATACTGTTGGATGGAATAAATTTATTTATTCATAAAGCTTATTAATCAGACAACTATGAATAAAAAGGATATTTAAAGGAGTGCCATTGATAGGATCAACAAACTTACCCGGCATCTTATCTTTGGAACATACAATACTACCTCACCATGTGAGACAGGAAAAGAACCTCTATCACCCTGATTTTTTCTTGTTATTTCACTGGAAACCATGGTTTGATTACTTTTGGCTAGATATCTTTTTTCAATATCAGGAGTACTATTAGACCTCTTTAACTGAGCTTTTGTGTTGTTGATAGTTTCACAGGGTTTTTCTGTGCTGCTGCAATTAACTTGACTCCCTTCATCTGGTTTTGCTTCATCCATATCTTGCAAAACAAGTGGGTGACTACCTGTGACATAGGTAGATTGGGCATTCCTATTTGAACCTTGCATCAAATTGACCATGTATTTGTCATCAACAGATGTAATTCTCTCATTGAAATTAGGAGATAACTCTTTTCCTGCTGCTCCTGCACTTGGAATATTATCTACGCCTGAACTTTTTCCCCTTGATGAATGTTCGAATTTCACCATTTTCTTTTGGTAATTTCTTCCAATTGCCCACATGTTCTCAAGATTCTCAGGAGCAAGAACCTGAGATCGCCTTTTAGTAGCTGCATCCAGTCCAACAGCCCAATCTGGCTGTCGAGACTGGATGGCACTACCATGTTCAATCTTTGACATTTTTGACTTGTCACCATCATGAGTAACAAGTGACCTCATCCCAGAACTATTTGCTGGTACTAAGCCACTCGATTCTTGAGACAAATTCCTTGATTCCACTTGACAACCCTGTGAACCTCCTTTATGAGATGAATGGGCATTTGTTACTGTAACTGAAGAATTAGAGTTGTCTAAATTCCCTGCTCCACTGCTTGTATCTTTGTTGTTTAGAAGGTAAATAATTAGCTCATTCATGTAGCTGAAAAAGAAAAGAAATTGGAATAGGTTTAGTTACAGGAAAAGAAAACATTGAAACAGGTTAATTTCCCCAGTTGACCAATCGATATACCGGTCTAAGATACAACTCCACACTTTGAGGCAACAAGTTCTTAAATGTACAGACTTTAAATGCCGCTGCTTTATTATTATTATTATTATTATTATGAAAAAGAGCTAAAAAGTAACTAGGTAGAACTTACAGAAATAACCTATTGATTTCTTCGTCTAAATATGCCAGGATTAAAACTTCCAAAGTAACCAGAATTGTTGAGAAAGAAGAAACTTTAATTAGAACTCAAAAAGGAAAACAGTATGAAGTGCCAGAGCTTACATAGGACTTGCAAAGTTCATCACTGGCTGCAGGACTAAGCAGGTCAGCAGTTCCCTGGAGAAACAGCGAACCAATGGACTCTGAGCATCTTGCGGTCTTAAAACTAGAGCCATTACACCCCCAACAATATCTTGAAAAACCTACAACTCATGTTAATTAATTGTTGCTGTATAAGTGGGTTACTCAAAGATAGAAATTCTAGCGCTTACCTTATATTCATGCTCTGAAGATAACAATGCGGGATGGAGTTCCTGTGAAACTATTAGGTGCTGCTTCAGTCTCTCATCTCTTTCCTCAGATGACAATGTTCCCATAACATCAACACCAATTTGAGATTGATTTTTCCGGAAAATATCTAAATGGTGTCCTATCAAATCAGCCATATCCCTGAAAATGAAAAGAGAAACAGGCTCCAACTCTTAACCTTTAAAAGAGAGGATTATGATTGAGGAGCGGTAGATAGTAGATAGAATATCAATCCCAGTCACCTTGTTAGCAAGTCAACTAGATTCATTTCCTTCACCCTGCCTGATATTTCTCCAAGAGCATGAAGTATTAAACCACGTATCAACTCCGGGGCTTCTCTATCAGGAGTAATAGATGAATACCACAAGTCCACCACAAAGTCTCTCAAAATATTCTCAATGAAACTTTCAAAAGCAGCCTCAACAGAAGGTGAACCAACTTTCCTTCTCCATCTTGAAACCGGTGCCACGGTTGAAAGCCGATGGTCATTAGCAGACAACTGTCGTTTTGACAATTGAGACAAATATGTCTGCTTCTGAACAGGCTGGCCTCTCCAATGGAATTCCACTTTGAACGAAAGGTATCGGAGAAATGCAAGTATAAGAATTGACATGGGCACATTTGTCCACATTGATTTACTCGTATCTATTTCAAACAAAGATGATTAGGAATGTTAGCAAGATTGTTAATTTTAACTGAGGAATGGATATTAAAATCAATAGCTGCACAGCATAAAAAGTTTTCAGTGCATCTTGGTTGTCAACATATAAACTGAGCATACATGAAGGAAAAGAAACAGGAAGCAAAGAAAGACAGTTATTTTGAAAGCAAAAGAAGTGTTACAGGTTTGCAGTTGAAGTCTTGCAAGACTTATTCATGGTTAACTTCAAAATAAATTAATAAAATTGTGTGTGAATGAACATTGACCAATTTTCCTTTCCTTTTCCAATCCTGTAAATTAAACTTTGTTTATTTGAAGCTAGTTTTTCCACTAACAACTGGACCAGTGAATTGTTTCACGACAAAAGTGGCGGTATCTTTAGTCAACACCAAGAAGAACTATATTTTTCCTAGAGCTAGTTCATCGAAATACTTCAATAGGTAGGATCCCTCATCCTCAACTTATACAATATACCATGTATACATCATGAAGGTCCAAAATGCCTAGTAAAATTAGAAGTTGCTCTCAAGTATGAAGTAATTCAAGTAGCCAACAAAGAAGGTACCATGTTATATTAAGCGATGAAGCGGAACAAAAGGTGCTTTCTGTTTGCTCCCGTGCCCATTCACTACTTCCATTTAGCGCATTTGAAGATTATATCAAGAAAACTTGCTAGAATTAAGCAGCATACATGAAATCTGAGGATTTTATTAGGCATTTTGTACCAGGCCAACGAAACAAGTTCCTTTGCAAATAATCCCCATAGACCAACTCCACCACTAGAAGAAGCAGTAACTGGATCAAAGGCAAGAAGAAATGAACAGCGCGAAACTCCCACGTAACATCCGTCGGAACTCCCTTGCTATCGAATGCGCCCATGAACCCGCAGATGGGATATTTACACGTTCTAGCTACTCGATTACCAACTTGTCGAGGCTAATTTTGCAGCCAATCAAAATTTCCTCACCAATCCCCACATCTGCAGCAGCAGTTACCCAAAAATCCTAGGGGGGAATAATCTAATGCGTGTTCCACCGATAAGTCATCAAACGACAGGGCACTTCATCCCAATTACGCAATCTAACCATCATGTCAAGGCGGGTGCCGAACGGTTGCGGGAAGCGGAAATTTCTAGGTCGCAAATGGAGGGAGAGGGAGAGAGAAGGGGCATGCTTACGCGTGAGGAAGTAGGAGATGGCGAAGACGCAGAGCGCCCACCACACGGTGCGCACCTTCGCCTCCTCGATCAGATCGTCCACGCCTACCATCGCCCTCCGCATCTCGTCCTTCCTTCGCGTGCCGCGCGCGGCGCGCGCTGGGGGGACGGGCGTCGCGGCGGTGGGTTCCCCGTGGGGGTTTCCTCCGCCCAGTCGCGAATCCTAACCCTCTCGCCGTCCGAGCGCCGCCGTCGCCGGAGATGGAGAGGGCGGCGGCGCGACGAGTTGTCCAGGCGTTTTTATTTTTTTTAGTTCTCTTTTTATTTTATTTTTCTTGGCTCTTTTGGGCTTTTGGCTTTCTCTCCATGAAACCGCCTTCACCCAGATGAGACCAGAGTTTGTGATCGGCACGGTACGTGGGGCCCACCTGCCAGTGAGCTCCTTCCGAAAGGATGGCCCCACATGTCAGCGTGTGCAGCGGTGAAGGCTTCGTTCGTGAAACGTCCGATCGGAACGCGGACGCTGACCGAGCATGGGACCCTCGTGTCAGTGGGCGCGAGACCAAAAGAGGTTGGTTTAACGGTCAATAACGATAATCATGGTGCCTGAGCGCACACTGACATGTAGGGCCCACTAGGATCAATTAGGATCCTAGAGGGCCAGTGCTTAAGGATAAACAAAGATGGAGAACAGATCACATGCATAATTTGCGTCTCGAGTTGTTGCACTCATGCAACCATGCTCGCTTGTGTAGTTGTAGTTGTATGCTCGTTCCATCTTTTCCCAAAGGTAGCAAAATTCTCGTGAAAGAAACCATTCAGGACGAACAAGTTGTAGCTTAAACTTTAAAAATGTTTGTTTCTTTTTTTCACTCTCACCATGAATATAGGAGCAAGTACAATAATAAATCTACGTAAGCACGCTTTAATAGAATTCACAACACATATAAAATATCAGCATGCTCTAATGAAATTCACGAAAGATTCATACTAAAATCTATACTTGTTTAAAAGAGAGTGGTGGTGGTGGTGGTGGGGAGTAGTGAATCTGCTACCATCACCCCACCACCAAACTCCTCAAAGTCTAAACTACAAGTCAATTGAGTTTGCTTGAGGGCATATAGCCTAATGGTTGTAGTGATTTGAGTAACATTCTAAGATTCTGAGTTCAGATTTTCATAGGAACGAATTTCAGATTGAGATATTTGAGGGGCTAAGTTTTCAATTTAAAAAGACTACATATATCCGATTGGATATAAAGGCTGGATAAAAAATACCCTTCTATAAAAAAAAAATAAGTCCGCTTGAAATTTTTTAGGCTAAAATATAAAAAGATGAAAATCTCTAACTAATTCTAAAATTAAGCTCTAAAATTCAAAATAAACTTTTTCTTCGCAATGTGCTGATGTGATTTTTTTAATTCCGTATCAACATGCGGGCATTTTGCTAGAATCAATAGAAAGAAAATATAAAGAGACCAATTAATCGCTAAATTGTACGCTTGTCCCCAAGGCATTGTGCCATGTCTTTCTCCCTTCAAACTTTGCATCAAACTATCAACCATGTAAATGATTCGCTCTTCGCCGGTTTTGGGGTCACTGACGCTGATCTAGGCTTGAGTTCCTTGGTTGCGCTTTAAATTTGAGCTTGAGGTCTTGGTGCCATAAGGTATTTGATGAAGCGGCAAGCTTGAACATGGCCATCCACGAGCTCATGATAGAGTAAAGATTTATGCTTTAAAAAGTAAAGTTTATGTTAAGAAAAGTTAAGTTTCATAAGAATGTAAGCCATTTGACATGATAGATTTAATATTTGTTCTTCAAAAAAGAAATGTAAGCAATTTGATAATGATATAGTACATATTTTTTGCTTCAAATAAGTTCTCTTAGGGATGGTGCAAAAATGCAAAAAAAATGTACAAGCAATTTGATTATGATCGTAAATATTTATGCTTAAAAAAGATCAGTTAGAGAGGGTGCACAAATATTTATGCTTAAAAAAATCAATTAGAGAGGGTGCAAAAATATTTATGCTTCAAAAAAAGATAAGTTAGAAAGGGTGCAAAACATTCATGCTTAAAAAAAAATCAGTTAGAGAGGGTGCAAAAATATTTATGCTTAAAAAAAAGATCAGTTAGAGAGGGTGCAAAAATAAAAAAAAAATCAGTTAGAAACGGTGCAAAAATATTTATGCTTAAAAAAATCAGTTAGCGAGGTGCAAAAATATTTATGTTTTAAAAAAAGCAGTTGGAGAGAGCACAAAAATAAAAATCAGTTAGAGAGGGTGCAAAAATAAATTATGCTTCAAAAAAATCAGTTAAAGAGGGTGCAAAAATATTTATGTTTAAAATAAAGCAGTTGGAGAGGGCAAAAAAAAATAAAAATCAGTTAGAGAGGGTCAAAAATTAAATAAAAAAAAGGTTATTAGGGGCATTTCGAGAATTGAACTCGGGACCTCTCGCACCCTAAGCAAGATACCACTATACCAAATGCCAATTATACTATTAATTTCCTCATAAACATTTCATATCTGACATGTGGCCCCTCGACCCCCCTCCCCCCATTGCTCCACCAGAGTCTCGCCGTCGACGAGCAATTCCCCTCCACCGCTGCGCTTCCCTCCTCCTCATTCCGCTATCTTAATTGCTCCCTCGCCTTCGTCAAACAGCAAAGCCAAGGCAATAGACGAGGAAGGAAAGGCTATCCAGGGGAGCCTCAGCTTCTTTGAAAAAGAAAGGGGCGGCAATGGCCAGGAGAGAGACACTGAGGCGATGCGTTAATTCCGGTGGCTCCGCCTATTCAGATTTCAGGCCGAGGCTTCAACCACCCCCATCTCAGTGTTGCGCCTTCCTCTCCTCCTGATCTGAATTATTTCCTATTTGCATATGCTTTGCTTCGGTTCTTGATTAGTCGGCTCGTCGCCTCATCTGTTGTCCTGCCAAGCGTGGTGATCTCCTTTTCCAGGAAAACTTTTGCACCCATATATCCCATTTTTGGTTCTTGGTTTCTGATTAGTAAATTCCATTAGACAAAATGGATTTTTTCTGATGGGCAAGCGGTTGGTCAAGGTTGCAGATACTCTCATGGTGTCTCTTGTCACAGTCTCACTGATGACAAGGACATGCTGATGCTGGTGATCCTCCATGATATCACATTTTCTGAGATATTAGTAGTTTCTGTGCTTTAACAAAATGCAGATCATTTTTAGGGAATTTTCTTATTATGTTCTTCTTGGGACCATTGCTCCCTTGCTCTATTATCCAACAGCAAACGGGATACTCGTGCAGCTTATTTTGCCTGACATAATTGCGACATAGTTCCAGTTTTCTTCTTTTCATTTGGTTGTGAGAGATCAGCTCTAAATAAATCATGAGATAAATTAAGCGTTCGTGCGGATGCTTTGCCACCAATAAAAGAGACATCACATGCAACATATGCCCACTCAGTGATTTCTATTATAGATACAAGATTAAACAAACATCAACTTGTTTCGTACACGAATGGGCTATACGACAGCCGCATCGGGGAGATTGACATACCATTATTATGAATTCTAATGCATGTTTGGTAGGGTAGCAAAGACATCCCAGCAATGATGCATGAGGATTGAGGTGTAGTTACAACTATTGGAGGTTGGACACCAAAAATTGGCAGTTGGTCATTCAACGAACACCTCAGTGGCAGTCGCATAACTCACCATACGTCTGCTCCATTTGTGATTTGCCAATCTGGATTCAGTGCTAAGCTAAGCATTTGTGCGGATGCTTTGCCAATTTCTGAGACATCACATGAACTTAATGATTCCTTTTGCCCTAACAGGAGACAACACCAACTTGCAATGTATATTGATGGTTATGCTACAGCAGAAAATTTTCCCTATATTATTTGCAACAAATGGAGCATTGTAGGCGAGATTCTTCCTGTCTATAGACTTTGGCAATGAAGTTGCTTTTGATTCTTGACTATTAATAGAGTGTGCCATAATATGATTGAGCATCAACAGAGTATTTTCCTCCTCTTTTCTTCAATTTCATTTTGAGCTAAACCTTCAACCCTACATAGCAAACATGGCTTGCCATCAAAGAACTGCAAGTTTGCCTTCTAAGCCTCATCCTACCGAAGCCAAAGTGGAAGAAGATCTGCAGGGCTTAAAAGAATGCCTCTCTTCTTCATCCTCCTTGACCATCGCCACGACGTGTGATGGTATGAAGAAGCTTGGAGAAATCTACAACTGCATAGAGGAGATCATGTGCTTGCCCACCAACCAGGTTGGCCTCTCCTTGCGCCAGCAAAGGAAAATGGTGGAGGAAGAGCTGGATAGGTCCCTTGTGCTGATTGATCTCTACAATGCTATGCAAAAGAACTTTGCTGAGATGAAGATGAGCATACAGGAGTTGCAACTGGTCCTCAAGAGAGACGATGATGCGGCAGTTTAGCTCAAGATCGGGTCTTTTGTCTGTCTGGCGAAGAAGGCGCAAAAGCCTTTGAAGAAGACCAACAACAGAACAGCTTCAGAAAATTGCAAATTGGTCAGGCTACTGGCAGAAGCCAGAGAGATAGTTGTCTCTCTATTTGAGTCCACATTGTGCCTGTTGACGAAGCAGATTGCCACCACAAAAGCAAGCAAATGGTCCTTGATCTCCAAGAAATTATAGAAAAGACCGGTTGTTTGTGAGAAGCAATTGCAAGCTCTAGAGTTCAGCATGGGATATCTTGACAATGGTGCTGAGTTTCTATTCAGGAGATTGATACAGAGCAGGGTTTCGCTCCTGAACATTCTTAGCTCATAGATATTTCTCAAGTCTAGTTGCTCTGGTAGATTGTGATTGCTATCTGCCTTTAAAAGGATTCGTCAATCATATAGAAAATATTTCTTGTTTGCAATGCACGACTAAATGTACATAAAGTTGATCCCTTGAAGAAAAAAAGTTTTGACCATGTTCATGCCATGAATTCTGATTTCTGTGACATCTAACAGCTGGGATTTGATTATTTTATATCTGAAAGTTGTGTTCATATGCTTCCTTGTTCATAAGCAAAGGATATTAAAAAGGAAATTCCTTGTAAAATATGGCTAAAACATGCAGAGTCTCTGTTAAGATTAAACTAAATTTTGTGATGAAATGAATGCTGAAATTGGTAAAAGTTTGGTGTCTCAACTCTTTCCAATTTTAAGTTCTACTTGACCAATTATTACTTGGTTTTGATCTTTGAAATGTTCATGTTATCTTTCATCATATTAGCGTGTGACAAACTGACAACCATGAACAGGACAATTCTAGTCCATGTCGGTATCTCCTAGACAAGCTTGAAGTCGACGATCTGAATAGCAGAATGGGCAAGCTTCAAGTCAAGAATCCAAAGGAGCATGACCATTGATTTGAGCCGGAGCATGATTATTGGCGACTGGGCGTGACGAAGCTAGAGTGTGATGATGGGAGTTGTAATCTCTAATGGTCTCCTCGTGAACTGGTGTTAGAATGCTAATGTTTAGTGGTTTCCTTTTAAACTGGCTTTTGAACTGGTGTTAATATGTTGCTATGCTCAAATTAAAACTCTGTTTCGCCTATTGAGCTTGTCAGTTTCTTATGTGGCAGTGCTTGAGGTGGCATTGCACCTGCATGTGTTGCGACAATCAGGAGGCATAGTTGGGAGTTCTTTTTTCTAGTTAAATGGACAAAGTATTAATGTATCTGCAATTTTAATTTATGAATTTGTTGTCACTATTGAGCAACCATGCATTGCCAGCATGTGAAAGATGAGTTCCAAGTCCTATGGTAAAGGGCATTCGAAAAGCATATATTACACATGGGACTTCCAAACATCATGTTCTAGGCTGCCCATTCTGTGTTGCCATAAATTATATTATTATGTTTGCGGCCATGCTTGCGTACAAAAGGCACATTTAACTGTTTAACTATAGAAACCAAGAATCTTCTTCTGAGGATAGAAAACTAAATTATCTTGACTGCCATGTTAAAATTTGCCATGCATCTGGAAAGCTTTGCAATCAACATGCCCAGAAAGTATCAACTGTGGTAAATTGCTACAATATAGGGATGGGAGAAATGACAGCATAACCTACTCATCTCGACAGTAGATGACAAATAGGTCCCTTAGAATAATAAGTCCAACAAGACAACGTAAACGCCATCAATTTCATCTGCGCAACCTGCATCGATCTCATCTGATAACCTACTCATCTCGACTCTTCTCATCGGCCCTTTGTACAACATCGGAGAAATCATCCTTGTGAAGTAAAGCCAATGTCCTTGAGAAATATTGCTTTCGAGTCTCTAGTGGTGGGCTAGAGGGAAGAAATAATCCTTAATAGTTTGAGGCCAAATATATCTTGTTGTAAACAGTACACAATTGACAGTAAGAGCTACAATGGTCATATCCTACAACAAGAATTATAATTGCAAAGTACAAAAAGGATTTTTCCATATTAATAATACTTACACAGAGTGGTTTTCTCAGAACAGATTGCCTATATACTTGAGCAATTTGAGCCCACACTTCATAAGATAAGATCATGATCTTTATCAGAGTTGCAGTGATTTTCAACTTGCGGATCTGTGGAGCATCATTTTTGAATCCATTCTTGCCCTTAACCTACATATATGGCATAACAATGAAAATTAATTGCCTCTAGACTACTTGAGAGGTAAGGATTTTCCACCAATCAGTCGTTTTAATATCCTCTACAAAATTCAGGGCATATGCATATGTCGGGAGCTCCTAGTGTATCACATCTTTTGTTTGCTAATGTTTCTTTAATCCTTATGAAGACAAATGAGGCTAATGCTCAACAGTTGCAACATATCCTAGAGATTTATGAAGGCTGTTGCAGCCAAATGATAAATAGAGATAAATCCTCAGTGATGTTCAGCAAAAATAAATCTACTGCAAGGCGCCAAGGAGTGATGAAGGGGCTTCAGTTAGAGGCTAGCAATGAGAAATACTTGGTTCTACCCACGCACATTAGGAGGTCTAAGAGCAAAATTCTTCAGTATATAAAAATAAAAGGTGGAGCAATTAAAACAACTTACCCAGCGGTAATAGAGGGACTGCACAATCCACCCAACTTGAAAGCAAATCCCAAAAAAACCAAGTGGTATCGCAATTCTGCTGTAGTTTTCTGGAAAAGGGAATCGAAACTGTAACTGGATGATAGCAGCTAATACAGCGACCATGAAAAATGAAAGCACGCGAATGTTCTGCAAAAGACAATAATAAACAAATAAGTTGTTTAATTTATAACCCCCAACCCATCACACACACAAAGAAAGGAAATTAAACTGCCATACAACAACTTACATATGTTCTTGCTTCAGAATGGGTGAGCACTTTGTTACGATCTTCAGAGATAATATACTTCTTGTCACCAACCTTAAGCATGACATAAACAAACACAGCTACCAGTTGCAGTGCTAGCCCACCGTATTCTATAAGAACCTTCCCGAAACCGTTGTGTGTGAGGCCAATGATTAATATGTGAAATGCTATAACATCCGCTGAATACAGAGCATCCAACCAAAGTGATATAGGAGTAAAACAGTCAAAGAAAATCTCTGCCCAATCATCAATCAGCGTAAACACTAACTTGACATCAAAACAAAGAAAAATTGGTTAGACTTAGTTATGAAGTAAAACCAATATTAATGGTCTAACAGTAATTGTTCCTAGACTTAAAAAAAAGATGCAACAAGGAGTAATCAATAGTAGATACCATTCAAAGTACTTATCCAATAATATAATCAGGAAAGAATTGAAATTCCAAGAATATGGTTATGGAAGAATTGAAATTTGGTCTTTTACTAGTTAGCAATTTGCTGTAGTATTGCTTGGTGCCTGGAGACTGGAGTTGTGCAGTAGAAATTGTTACTTGGTGAAAGTCATCTTTCTGGTGATCATCTCTATTGCATGGACTACATGGACTTTGTTCAGGTAATTATCTGTACATACCTCTTTTCTCGCAGTTGGTTGTTAAAGTAGTATATTTGAATCAATTTTGGGAATTCGATTTATAGAATCATCAGCAAAGAGGTGCAGACATTAGCATCTGTTGCTTGCCCATTGATGGTAGGTGATTCCAGTTCCATTTTAGTAGCTTCATACATGAATGATGAAGTGGCCTCTCATACCAAATTTTAGATAAATTGAATTGTTTTCTTTGGTTAAAGGAAAGTTTAATTTTGAAAATCCATTTGTTAATTGAATTTTGAAAGATAAATTAAAGTTTAATTTGTTTAATTTTGAAAATGAAGAACATGTTTTGTGGAGGCAGGAGACACAAGTGTGCTTATCCTAATTTGGGCAGAGGATGGTAGAGAATAAGTTGTGTAACACCACTGAGACAAGTTTAGCTTTAAAGAGGATTGAAATTTGAACGGATTTAGAAATTATGAAATAATTGTGTGAGAAGTACCTATGTGTTAACCAATTCTATTTGGATCGTTTTAATGTTGCTCTACAATTTGATGTTTTATTTTGTTTATTAATAATACACCTACGCCTTTTTGGTATCTGTGATTATTTTCACCAAAACTGAAACCTTCTCGCGACGCTCCTTCCCCTAGTTCATCTCCGTGATTGATCTGTGGTTGTTGGCCGTGGAATTGGCCGGTTGGTGGTGGTGGCATGTATTGGGATGGTGTTGGGCCCTACATGAGGTGAATATCCTTACTGATGTGTTGCTGTAGATGGCCTAACAGCTAGCTCTTATATTGTCCCTTGTCTTCTGAAAGGTCAGGACCAGAGCTTCCCCATTTGGGATAAAAGGTGAATACACATTTCGATTTTAGATTTTGCAGGGGAGCAGAGAGCTTTTCGCAGAGTTGTTACTTATTTCCCCCTAATTTTGAGGCAATGATCCCATATATGATATATCATATACTGTCCTTAGGCCCTGTTTGGTAGGGCTCCAACTCCTAAATCCTAGCTCCAAACTCCAGCTCTAGTGGGAGCTAGCTCCTGTTGGAGCTGGAGGTACCCCTGAAAGTGTTTGGCTAGCCTGCTCAGCTCCAAAAATCTTGAAAGAGAGGATAGGGGGGGAGATGGACAACACTACCCTTGTTGTTTTTTTTATTTGATGTAGGATTAATAATTGTTATTTTTTCTTAATGATTTGAACACCATAAGTATGGAAGGTTAAATATTAATTAAAATAAAATTGAGAACGTGCAAGTTGTTGCATGACATATATGTAATAATACAAATGTTTAGAAATAATAATTGGTAGCATTGTCATCGAAACATAGACCAAAAGACCACAAAATGCATCATCCTGTGAATGTATCATCCTGTGATACGACCGGCTAGGTCATCACGAAATGCATCCATGGATACATCACTTTGACCTTCGGTAGATGTATCCGATGCATCTTGAGAAAGGACATATCTCCTAAATCTAGATGGAATGGTAGGCACATAATCTGGATTCCTTTCAAACCTATGAAAATGCCTATCCGGCGCGTTACGGTCACGAATGAAATTATGCAATGCCATTGTTGCCGCCACAACCATTTTTTGTTTCCACATTGGGAAGCTAGGCATTTTGAGGAGGACTCGCCACTTCATCTTCCATACACCAAAGCATCTCTCAATTATAGTGCGTAGACTAGAGTGTAAGAAATTGAATTTTTCCTTCTCCCCACTTGGTGTTGAACCTCTTCGAAATTCCGGGACATGGTATCTTTGTCCCTTATATGGTGCCAAGTACCCATGGCGATTTGGATAGCCGGCATCGACAAGATAATATTTTCCTAGAATAGGAATAAACATAATCATATCAATTTAGAATGTGCAAAGATATAAAAAATATAACAAGTGATAATTACCTTGGGGAGGATGGGGAAAGATATCTATATCGGTACTCAATGCATTAAATAGCACGGTTGTGTCATGCATCGATCCAGGTTGTCCAATAGATGCATAGATAAATCTCATATCGTGATCACAAATAGCCATCACATTTTGAGTGGTTGATTTAGATCTACCAATATATCTAATCTTCTCTTCATCTGGAACAACTGCAAGAATATGAGTACCATCAACCGCCCCAATACAATCTTTGAAATGTGGCCACATACGACGATCCTTTCTAATTCTATCATGGATGGTAGGGAAGTTTGGATCCTTTGGACGCACAATATCACGTCCCAACTCCACAACCGCAAACAATACTTCTTCAAATTTTCTTGATATTGTCTCACCAGAATGCTTGAAACGGTTTTGTGCCCTTTGGTTTGATGAACCGTCACCTAGAATGTACAGAAAAATTGCAAGTGCCTCCATTATATGCATGTGTATAGTAGGTGCCAACTTATATTTATCAACCAAAAGATCATGTAATGCAAGAAAGGTGTTGCCATTCATATGAAGCATCCTATAGCATTCACCTGGTGTGGCCAAAGTTTCTTGCACCCATCCCATTCCACTAAGTCGTGATGTCCTAGGCGCAGCCTTGTCCAAGTAGAGAGAGTGATAATTCTCTGCCATTTTTTGAGTTGAAGAAATATTGCTTGTAACAGTTTCGAACAATTGCATGGCAAGCAAATCAGAATCATATTCTTCATCCGATGAACCATCTTCACTATCACTTGACATCTACACATGAAGGCATACAAAATAAATTAGAACAATACTGCATATCTGATCGAACAGTAGTGCATGACATATATATGAAAATAATCCAACAATACAACATGACATAGATCTGAAAATAATCCAACAATACAACATAAATTAATTCAAAGGGTGATTTAAAAGAACTCATACAAACAAGAAGATACAACCCAACAGTAGTTCAGAATTAAAAATTAAATAACCCATACAAACATATGTCTCTTTAGTAGATAGTTCTCAAATGAAATGTCAACTAAATTAAAGTGATACAATTTCATGGCCACACCGCATTCAACTAATTTCCATACTTCACATCATACTTCTTCTTAAGCCATGCGAAGCGTCCTGCAGGAGTGCGTAATGAATTAACAAACATCTCTCTTTGTTCCTTTTTGATGAAAATTTCAGTTGCAATGAAGTGTTCATTTGTCCCTTCAATAGCACCACACTCCTCCACCAAATTCATAACATCCTTTATAGAACAACCCGGAGGATCCTCTCTCATTTTAGTGAATGATTGTATGGATGATAAAGTCTGTGCAGAGAGTTCGTTACTCTTTGACATTTCCTCCACCATCTTCTGGGATCCACTCTTTGTCTTTTTTAGCTTATCCGCCTTTGTGTTGTCTCCTCTCTTTCTCTTTGCGCTTGGTTCATCTTCGTCCGTCTCATCATCAATCTCATTATCATCACCAATATGAATTGCATTATTGGTGGTTGTTGGTATGGTGCCTTGCCCTAAAGACCAATGGTCAGCACCAGTATTGCGAATGTCTTCAAACATCTTCTCAAGTAGCTCCTCATTTTGCAAGCCGGCCTTCATAAATTTGGTACAGCCTGCTATGTCCTACATGTCATGACATCGTAAAAGAAGTTAGATAATATTTTGATTTGCATTTGCTTAATTTAACACCATATAACACAAACTTACTGATTTAAGTTGTTTCCAACGTGCTGCTGTAGCTGTGACTGTTTTCCTTGCGTCATCCCATCCCAAACCTGTTTGAGATTTCAACTTCTTCCAACAATTGTACTCGATCCTAAGTTTATCCCATTTGTTCTTAATTTGAAGCCTAGTGTACCTCAGCCCTGTCTTTGAGGCAAATTGCTCAATGACTTCGTCATACCCAGAATTGGATAAATGGGTATTTGGACGATTACCCGCAACTACTTGATCAGCAAAAATCTCACACACAACTCTAGTGTTGTACTCATTCCAATCAGCAGAGTCAATTGGCATTTTAACACTCTTCGATGGCACATTTTGAGCCATGCCTGCCATCCACTCACACCATATTTCAAAAATTTAGGTAAAGGTTCAGAATGTACTACTATAATTTCACAGAATATGTTCAAGCCAGGAATAGACATTAGGACAGAAATTGACAAAAGGGGCACCATTGAGAGGCTTTAATAAGCTCTATCCTCTATATAGAACTTGAAAACCTGGAAGTGCATGTAAAACCAACACATAGACCTGGAAGTGACTCTGTGTTGGAGCCACTGAAAAAAAATGTGCTGGACTCTAGAATTTACTCTTCCGTCCATAAGATCGTAGACATAAATCGATTTCTTTTGGAAAGGATAAATTGTAGTGTCATACATCTAGTCTATTTTTCCTGATTATATGGAAGACGCACATGTACACGTGCACACATCATTAATCATACAAACCAAACACACGCTCAAAGAGATAGAGACTAACTGTACTTTTCTAGCCTCACTAAATTAATCTGGTCCCATTGTTTGCATATTCGAAACTACCATGGGAAAACAACACATGTAAAAATTCCATTTGTATATGGGTAAAAATTTTGTCTAAGAATTTGAATAAAGATTTTGTCTAAATGCAGCAATATCCTTAAGAGAAATAAATACTCCCTGTGGACATAAATAGTTTACATTTAGGACCAGATTAGATCAATTGATTTTATACTAAAATAAGTCTATAAAATCTAATAAATTTGTGATGGTAATCATCCCCAAAAAATAAATACATCCCATAGAAATCATGCACATTGAAGGACAGATTTGGTGGAATTTCTAGGGTTTGAGGAGGGGATACCAAGTGGGGTTGGGGTGGGATGGGAACTGGCTTCGTCGCGTTGTGGCGCAGCCGTGAATCACCGACGTGCGTCGCCGCTGTGCACCGCCGTGCGCCGCCGTCCTCGTCTGCAACAACGGCCGCCGGAGGTCAACCACAGCGCCGGAGAGGAGAAGAGAAAGGAAGGGGAAAAGAGGAGGGAAGGCACCTACTCGCCGCCGCCGCCCGTGCACCGTCGCCGCTGGTCCGCCGCTGTGCTCCGCCGTGCGCCGCCGTCCTTGTCTGCAACAACGGCCGGCGGCCGTCAACCACACATATATGGACAAGAGAGGGAAGAGACCGGAGAGGAGAAGAGAAAGGAGGGGGAAAAAGAGGGGGGAAGGCACCTGCTCGCCGCCGCAGCCCGTGCGCCGTCGCCGCTGGTCCGCCGCCGCTGCTGGTGCGCCGCCGCCGCTGGTGCGCCGCCGCCTTTTTTTTTCGCCCGCAGCGCTCTCCTCTTCCCAGCTGCACGATTTGGGTGGAGAGAAGCGGTACGGGTAGGGGGAGGGGGAGGGATGGAGTGGGTAGTTCGATGGCATTTGCGGGTAATTTTGATTCAAGTTTAGGGGTACTTCTGAAATTTGGTTGGAGTTGGAGTTGTGGAGCGACGGGAATGCCGCTCCACACCGCTAATACAATTTTTTGGAGTGATCTGGTCTGCTCCGCTCCATTTTTTTGTGGAGCTAGAGTGTTTGGTTGAGCTCCAGCTAGATCTAATGCAAATCTGAGAGTAGAAGTTACACCAAACAGGCCCTTATACTGATGGTGATTTCTGATTTGCCCTGACAAATAATTGGCAACCCAAGTTTGTCGAAATTCAATTTGATCAGCCATGTGGGCTATTGCTGATAGATTTTACGTCACTGCTCCGCTTGATCTTGCACTTTGTTGGGAAAGGTTGGTCTATTTTGGCTCTTTAGATTTTTACTGCTTATTATATATTAGGAACTCTTTTCATGTATATCCTTGGTAGATCAGAGGTGGTGTATCGATACGAAGTTCTACGTAATTCCTAGATCAACATTCTTCTAAGTGTCTCTGAATTTTAAGTTTGCTAGGAACAGTGGCAATTAGAAGGTAAGATCACTAATTTTTTACCCAGTTCTGTTATCATCTTTTGCATATGTGTGTTCTTTCCACTTTCCTCCGTAATCAATTTTCTATTGTTCAAAGTAGCTGCACCAAGCAAAACAATCTATTCTTGAACTCATGTCAAGGAGATCTGAAGGCCTCCTAGCAGATTTTTGAAAGAAGAACAAAAAACAGTGAAGGTATTCTTTTATGCACCTCAAAGATCCTTGTCAATTCATTTTTTGAGCAACTGCCAGTTTGGACTGCTATCCAAATTCCAATTTCGAAAAGCTAAAGCTTGTCGAAATCAGTAATCCTGTAAAAAATTGAAAACTCAAGTTTTCATTACTAAGAGTACCCTTGCATATGTGTTTCATGCTGTCTTTCCATCTGTTTATATAAGCGAAGGCATCAACTACAATTGTCTCTACAGGAACAAGCGACAATTGGTGACTTCACTAATTCTAATTCTAATAGATCTAATAGACCTCACTCAACAGGTAAGTACTACTGCGAATCCACAATGCATTTTATTTCGAGAATGATGGTACTAGACTATTGTTGAGCAAAATTTGAAAATACAAGTTTTTTGAATGCTACTAGACAAAATGTAAGGGCTTGCACGAAATGTCTTAGTGATTTTTCTCTATGAAAGTTCAATTGTTGGTTATAACATTTACAAGCTGTTTTATTGATTGGCTGCATCGTTATAACATGGTGTGTTGATGCGAACTTGTGAAGTTGTTGAGAAGGTCTTTTTAGCTAAAATGCAGTAGTTGTGAAGAGTGAGATGAAGTATCGGCAAATGGGCGAGACAGTGGCTTATAGTTCCAGTGATGTGAAATCGTTTGTTCATCATGCATGTTTGTTGCCTTGTCTTGATGCCTGGAAGACGATATTTCTTTTCCAAGTAGCTTTGATGAAATGTAGCAATGATCAAATTTGTAATGATCTTTGTATGCATTTGAACACTATCGATATGATTTTCTTATGAACTTGTTGAGTTATAAAATATTGTTTGCGGCCTTTGTGGTGTACTACTGTCATTTTTGATGGATGTCTTAATTTGTCTCCTATGTCACTTGTAGGTGATGTCGAATCTTCTGAAGATGCAGATGAAGATGAAAATTAAGTTTTTCATGCAAAACGAGGTGATATTGACGTGTGATTAATTGAGTTTTAATTATTACAAACTTAAAAAATAGATTTATTTGATATTTTAGAACAACTTTCATATAGAAAATTTATATGAAAATTTTCGCACGAAACACACCGTTTAGCAGCTTGAAAAACGTGTCACGATAATCTGAAATTTTATCTTTCACCTTTTAGAAGATTCGAACGGAGCCGTAGCGTTGCTTGCCAATTTGTGGTTTCGATAGTTGTTGCTCGAAATGTCGCCGTACCATGAGCACGGACATGCTACTAGTATTGCTTGGTGCCTGGAGGAGCTGTGCGGTAGAAATTGCTGCCTAATTGGCTGATTGGGCCAGGTTCGTGTGAAGGAAAGAAAGACTAGCAGGGATAGAGACAGCCGATGGCCCAAGGCCCAAATGTATAATCTTGCCCGGGAACTAAATGCATATAGGTATGGTGATTTCTCATTGTAGCCTCCTGGGCACGACGCGCGGAGTGAAGCTCAGGCAGGCATACTACTAATTAAAGGTGGCTCGTTTTGTTTGTTCGTTATCTCAACCATTGCAACATTTAATAGGGCAATTAATAAACTAAAAACACTTAGAACCATTATAACTACTTACTACTAGTACTAATCTACCAAATTTTTAGAAGCTTCCTTTGTTAAAATTCCACCAAATAATTTTGTAAAGGCGTATCAAACCAAACATAACCAACACTAGCAGCAAATCTGGTAGTGCATGCCAAAGTTAAATTTGGCATTACCATATAATTGGTAAGGTGAAAAAAACCCTAATTTCACACGACACTGATGGGAAAATCACACACATTAACATTTGGAAAAATCGAAGTATAGTATGCTTGCTGCAAACAAAATAATAAAAATAAAAAATAACAGAATCGCCGGCCGGAACACACGTACAGTGGGAGCACAAAGTAGAAAGACCCCAAGAAACACGTTTAAGACCGGCCGGTCAGGTCTGGCGCAAGGATCCATGCATGCAGATACTCCGTATCTCTTATCTTAAGTGCTGTAGGAGTAGGAGTACTGACATGAGTTCGGTTGTTCCCTTTCTCAAATTACCTTTTTTGTTTTTCACGTAACTTTTTTAAATTACTAAACGAGATGTCTTTTATAAAAAAATTTTATACAAAAGTTATTTTTAAAAAATAATATTAATCTACTTTTTAAAAAATATTAACTAATATTAAATTAATTATGTGCTAATTAATTGTTGTTTTGTTTTGTGTGAGTGAAGTGTTAGTTTTCCCCCCGAAAACCGAACACAGCCGGTATTAGTTTGGAACTCAGCCATGAAGGTTACTACCTTTCCTTTTCCTTTTTGCTCCGCTGCTGCTGCTTGCATGCATCTTGCTCGGTGGATCGGAGTAGACGAGTAGTCCACATATACTATACAATTATTACTAGTACAAGTACTCCACTTCTACTGTAGTATAGACACTGGTGTGTATGTATAGGAGTATATATATAGTTGGTTCGGTTCGGCTTTGGCCTTGCCACTTTGCCAGAATAGAATGCCGGTTTGAGTCTGGTTCAGAGTCACGTATATTTGGTATGGTACACACCACCAAACGCAGCTACTACTAATCGGTAGGTACACGTACGACTGGCTCTAGCTGCTGCTACGACCAACCTTCCTTCCCTCGCTCGACTCAGGTGCAGTCGCTAACTTTGGCAGTCGCCTGATCCGTGCCCTCCAAAATACTGCATCAATGAAGGGTCAGGAATTAATAAACCAGTCCTATCTAGGCATCGAAGCGTCGGATCGGATGTTGTACTGCATAGGCTGCATAGCCGGCGAAGGCGAGACAACAATCTCGATGATCTCTCCGTCCGGCAAGATGATACGTACACTTCGATGATCCTGATAACGCGTCTGCTTATATGTCATAATACACTTAAAGCAGCATATATACGTAATATTACGCCTGGATAGGCGCAATGAGCGCATCTACCTGATTTCATTGTGCTTAAAAAAACAATCTTTAAAGCGTGAGGCAAATACTAACACGAAAACTCTGTATACTAGATAGACTGCTACATCTACTACTACCAAAAATATTTTTTATGGCAACCAAAATAGATTATCGTTGGCGGCCTTCAGCTTTGTCAGAGATCAAAAGCCAATAAAGATGCACCATTTTCGCTGGATAAATTAACTTCTATATATAAATCTGAATATAGGTTAGTATCAGATTCATGTGTTTTGGACGAAACGTGTAGTTGTTAAATATTTCTTCCTATAAAATACTATAGGAGAGGTCCTAGAGTACATAAATAGTGCATCTTTATATGTATATAATTAAATCTTATTTACATTCTAAATTGGACTAATGCGCATGTAAACTTTAACTTGATATTTAATTTGGTCGATAGTACTTTCATCTAGTAGTACCTTTTTTAGAGCTGATATTTCATGTATTATTTTATGTTGCTAAAGTAAACAATATGCATTAGTCGTTATTTATCCCCTTTCAAGAAAAAAAAACACGATAGTACGAAATACGAATACATTTCAACGCGTCCGCGCATAGGCAGATCAATATGCCTTTTGCGACTACAAAAAGAAGTGTTGAGTGCCTGACTGCCTGGCCGATGTGATGAGTGCTGGGCGGCTGGCACGTACGGGAATTGGAGTTTGACAAAAGTAGCTCCAGGAACATACCCAAAAATCAAAATCCAACTACTGTACAATACACAACTAGTAAACGTATGTATCTACCTCATCTCTCGAGATCGACCTCGTGCAAATTCAAAACTTGGGCCTCCTTTGAAAAATTTAAGAAGTGCCCCTTCCCCTACTACGTACATCTTTCTTTGGTGGGACTTTAGCTGTTGGCTGTAAGGCAGCCAGCTACTAGCATTGTCGAATGCACGGCCCAGTGTACGTATATTGTTTTAATATTTCTTTTGTTGGCGCGGAGAAAACTTTCTCTAATTATCCTGTTTAAAACTGGTTGAGATAAGTTGACACCGATTGATTTTGGCTTGAATCCTAACTATGATTTAATAAATTATAATTAATATATTAACTCAAATATACTATAAAGAAAATAATAAATAAAAATATTACTAGAAATAAACGATAGAGACCGGCGACAGTATAAATATAATAATGAGGTGAAAATATATGGCCAAGAAATAAAATAAGAAGATTTATCCCCAGTTAACATTAATTAATTCCGGGTGCAAGATGAAAATGTGCGTGCGCATGCTATATGAAAATAAATAAATAAATGTTCATGCACGTACCATGAAAAAAAAATAGTGTAGAAGCGTGTTCCACAAAATAAAAATAACTAAATTGCATGAACCAATATTTTCTCGGTGCTTTTCGCCTAACCAACAAATGCTGTTATTTAGCCTCCGTGTCATATTCACACATAAAATTCATGATATGACATATTCGGTTAATTATTATGGTCGTCTAATAGATAAATTCCGAGCTAAAACAAGGAATCGAATATTCTGGAGTGCAGAATCAAAATGTACACTGCGAGTGTGAGGACATGACAAACATGTATACGTGCGCGCGCTATGAAAATAAATAACGCGTATACTATCGATCGACCAATGTTTTTTTACCTAAAAAAATGGATTTGTTGGAATACCATCATATAAACGGGCTTTGATAGAATGTTGCTATCAATCAGAATGTGTTCGCTGCAATACCATCTAGAATTATTTAACTCTCGGGCTTTTTCTTTGTCCTTCCAACTCCTCATCTTCCAACCCGTCACCCTTGGTAGCAGCGATGGATGACGACGGCTCTACTCGTGCGCCAGCCGACGTGGTGGAGCCGGTGGATGGCAACGGCAACACCCACTACTCCCGCCGATGTTTGTCTGGCACCCTCGAAGGTGGTGGTGGACGACAACGACATCCTCAGTGGTGGTGTTGGATGGCGACACCCTCAATGACAGTGGTGGACGACAACAACGGTGCCCGCTACTCTCACGTTAGCACTCACCACCCCTGGTTGCAGAGCTCTCCCCCTCCCCCCTCGTCGGCTCAGCTCTTCATGTAGTCATGGCCACCAGTGATGTGGATGGAGGAATACAAGGAGGTTGAGGGAGGAAGAAGAAGCCAAAGGGTAAAATGGTCCATGATGGCATTTTAGCAAAGACATCCTAGTTGAGAGTGTCATTCTATTAAAACCCGTTTAAGTGATGGTATTTCAGCAAATCCATTCTTTTGCAATGGTAGATATGCAATTTTCTCGTGTTCCACTAACCTAACGAATCGTCGGCCCATCGCCAACACCCTTGTTTCCTAGTAGTCCATCGCAGCTTCCTTGACCTCCGTCTCTCTTACTGATGAGGTCACTGTCGCCTTGCCCTCTTGCACGTTGCGCCGCATACCCATGGCCCGCCCGCCGCCACCTCCTCTGAGCATAAGAGGAGCAAGGGAGTGGGAGAGGTGGAGAGAGATAAAAGAGAGGGAAGGGTGAAGAAGATGGAGAGAGATAAAAGAGAGGGAAGGGTGAAGAAGAGGAGGGAATGTAACTAATGGTGTAAATGGGATATTTTTGGTAAAAACATGTTTGATGCGAATACACATGGCACGTATACAATTTTTAATGAATTGGAATGACATGGCTAGAAATAGAAAATAGTGAATACTATTGGTATTTTTTTAAAAAATACCACAAATTTGCAATGGCATGGTCGCATGGATCCCTTATTTATTTTGATTCCTCTTCGGCCCCCGCTTCTCAGCCCAGCCCAGCCCAGCTCGACCTGACTTAACCTGGTAGCACCAGCACCAGCACAGCACAGCACCGCACCAGCGGCCGCCTCGTCCCGCCGCCCTAAAACTCCCATCCCCTTTGGCTGCCGCCATCCTCTGACCTCGACAATTTCGCTTCCTACCCCGGTCCCCACACCGGCGACACCACGCCGCCCATAACTCTCTCCGCTCCCTCCCAGCATCTCACCGATTCTGGTGGTTAGTTGCTTCGCCGTGGGTCTGGCAGAGTTGCGCCGTCGCCCGTCGGTGGGCATCGCTCGCCTCTCTGGCCTGGATGACTAACTGGCGGTTACTCCTACATGATTGATGATTACATCTACTTGTTGCACATCGCCGTGTGCACGTAAGCTCCGACACCTGCTGTTGCCACGGCCGGAGTATGGCGACGGTGACCCCGGTAGGCCTCTAACCCACTACTCTAACCTGCTAACTGTTAGGATCGGTGTACACTATAGAGAGGGGGTGAATATAGCAGATCAAATTTTGCCCCCTTAAAAATTCCTGCCCAAATTCTACCTCAAAAATCTTGATTAGATCGTGGCTATAGAACAAGCCAGATCTAAGTAGATGAAACAAAAGCTTGCTAGGTTCAGAAATTCAACCTCTTCAAATGTTCTAAGACAGATGAGATTGTCTTTACCGTCATGGCAAGTCAGGAATTGAGAAAGGAGGAGAGAGATCAAAAATAGAAGGAGAGAAAAGATTGCAGAAACTTGCTAAGTTCAGGAGTTCAACCTCTTCAAGTGTACTGTGATAAATGAGGTTGCCTTCACTATCATAGCAAGTCAAGAAAAACTCGTAGAATTTAAATTGCGGAATTTAAATTGCTGAAAGTAATGCGAAATTTTAAATTGCGGAATTTAAATTACAAACAATTAATACGGAATTTAAATTGCGGAATTTAAATTGTGGAATTTAAATTACAGTAAGTAATGTGGAATTTAAATTGCAGTAAGTAATGCGGAATTTAAATTGCATAATTTAAATCACACCGAGGCAAATATGAAAATTCTCGAAAAATAATATTCATCCGGTGTAAAGAAAATTTGCTCACTAGGAGCAAACATACACTTTCACGATACAAGATTTAAACTAAAAAAATGCCTTTGAGACAAACAAAAATCTCTCACAACTCATAAAAACATTACTTCAAAATTAAGCACCTAAAAGGGCACCCAAAAGCCTTAATCTTCTCATGCCTCAACCCCTCTATTTATAGGCCATGAGCACCATGGAAAAACCCTAAAAAACCCTCAAAACTTGACCCCTACTCAGCCTATGCAAAAAGCCTAAATTGCCCTTGGAACTTGACCCTTACTCAGCCCCTTCTAATCCACTGGATCAAAATCTGAAGTCCCAGATTGAGCCACGTCGTCGTCCACACGAAATCGAGCCGCGCCAGCTCAAACCATAGAAGATCCGGCCATCCATCCGACCGAGCCTACCGGAAGCCGACATGTGTCTCCCAGAGAGAGAGCGCGCGCGCCCTCGCACGCCGCGCGTGGGTCCCGCCACCGGTCGCCAGCCAACCGCGCCGCGCCATCTGTCCTGGGAGAGCCGCGTCCGTGCGCCTGTGGGCCCCACGCTGTACGGCTCCCGCCCGAGCCGGCGCCCTCGCCGAATCAGATGGCGACGCGTGTCCTGGCCGAGTGCGAGCGCACGCCTTGCGCCCGTGTCATGCCGACGCGCACCCCGGTGGGTCCTGCGCAGCGCCCGCGCGCGCGTGTCTCTCCGTGCCGCGTTGCCGTGTGGGTCCCGCCACCGGACACCGTCCTACCGTGTTGCTGTGTGGGCCGGACCGGGCCGAATAGAGCCGAGCCGCTGAAGAAAAGAAGTCTAATTTTCATCCTTCTTCATTTCTTTTTCTTTCTCATTTTCTATTTTCCTTTTTCTTTTAAATTACCTGCACACATGCAAATAGAACCCTTTTTCGGCACAGATATTTTTGCCTGACCTGTGTTAGTTCACTCACACATTTTTTTACACTTTGCCAATTTTCCATCACACGAAAAACCAAAAATACTTCATAGTTTCACAATCTCCCCCTTGATGGAAACATTGGCAACTTCATGAAAGATTTTGAAAATTGAGATGAGAACAACAATGCAAATAAATTTTGCAAAAGCCACACCTTTGGTCATTTCGAAAAAAAATGAAAAATCAAAAACAGGACCAAGTGACAAAAGAAAAGAAGGGATGATGCGAGATCTAAAGCAAATTTTTAATTCTTATGAGTGCAAATTCTTCCCCTTTGACAATGATGACATCAAGACAAAAAGAGGCTGAAATGCAAATGTAATGAAATGATACTTGCAATTTTTAGTTCAGATGAGCTTTGAGAGTTATCTAAGGTCATCAGAAGTAGACATGGATCACACAGATACAAGCATGTGCTCAAGCCTAGCTAAGCATATGCAAAAGAAGTATGAAACATGACATGGATAACAAGATTGTATTGCAAGCAAGCAAAAAGCTTTCAAGTGAATTAGAAATTTAGTGTGCATAGCTATCTCTGGAAGAAGCTTAAACAGAAGCAATTTAACTCATAAGCATGCAAGATTTACATAATCACAACAATGAACCCATGCTAATGTGCTAATGCCCAGTTCTGGTGAGTATCAACATGGTAAACAAAACACATGAATTTTCAGCTCTTTTATTTTATTTTTTTATAGCTTGTTCACATTTTCTATAGCACAATCGCGATGGTATGTTTGATCTTATCAGTCAGCAAGTGATGGTTGTGCCAAACACTGCCGTCTGACCTCAACCAGATTTTCCAGCTGGAGTTCCCGTTATAGGCAGTCTCCGTGCTATCTTTGGCACTACTCATGTGTAAACGCACTCAGTAGCCCGGGACAAAAAGAAGTCACACCACAAATATCATAGAGCATGATTGATACTAAGCATGAACAATCTAGCAGAAGCATTTCAAAAGCATGTACGAGCTATTGTTTAGAAGAAGTAAACATAGCATGGTGATGAGAAAAATACTTCAAGTTTAAACAAACTTCTAGAGGTAGTACTGCACATTGATTTAAGTTCAAGTGAATGATTAGTTTAAGCAAGTGTCAACAAACTTGAATAGCATATCATGATCATACAAGCTACTTAAGCATACAAAAGCCAGACAAGAGATCAGACTAGCATAAGGGTTATACATGTATATCATAATGATGAGCGAGAGATAACAATCAAAGCTCAGTGAGAAGGATGTATAATACAATGCAGAAAAGGAAACATGATGCAATATGTTACAAATGTATGCAAAAATAAGTAACTCCCCCTCAAAGCAAACCATAGGGGTGAATTACCCCTAACTCACTTCGCAGAAACTCAAAACGGGTTCGATCAAGTGGTTTGGTGAAATTGTCAGCAAGTTATTTCTCAGATTCAACAAACTCTAACACAATGGTACCTTTCTCAACATTGTCTCGGAGAAAGTGGTACCGAATTTCAATGTGCTTGGTCCTTGAATGTTGAACTGGATTTTTAGCAATGTTAATCGCACTGGTATTATCACAAAGCAAAGGAACACCAGAGAAAGACAAACCGTAATCTTTCAAAGTAGAAACCATCCAAAGAACTTGACTGCAAGAGCTAGCAGCCACAACGTAGTCAGCCTCGGCTGTTGATTGAGCAACAGAAGACTGCTTACGTGAGAACCAAGAGACCAAAGAAGTGCTAAGAAAATGACAAGTGCCAGATGTACTTTTCCGATCAATCTTACAACCCGCAAAATCAGCATCAGAAAAGGCTCGAATTGAAAGAGTAGAGGAGGAGGAGTACCATATACTGTACTCAAGTGTAGACTTGATGAAGCGGAGGATGCGCTTGACTGCTTGACGATGTGAGGTTCTTGGGGAAGCTTGAAACCTAGCGCACAGGCACACGAAGAAGTGGATGTCCGGCCTTGACACAGTCAGGTAGAGGAGGGAGCCGATCATGCTTTGGTACTCGCGTTGATCAACTTCTTCACCATCTTCATCAGGACTCAGTGATGAAGTAGTTGCCATGGGAGTGGCAATGGGCTTGCAGTCCTCCATCTCGAACTTCTTCAACAGTTCCTTGGAGTACTTGGTTTGATGAACGAAGATGCCTTCCTTGGTTTGCTTGATTTGTAGTCCAAGGAAGTAGGTCAACTCTCCCATCATGCTCATCTCAAATTCCCTGCTCATCACATCAGAAAACTAGGCAACAAGTGCATGAGAGGAGCCACCAAAAATGATGTCATCAACATATATTTGAATAAGAAGAAAATCATTGCTATGATGACGAGTAAAGAGAGTTTTATCAACAGCCCCCATTTCAAAACCATTTTGAAGCAAAAAGGTTTTTAATCTTTTATACCAGGCTCTGGGAGCTTGTTTTAAACCATAAAGTGCTTTATCAAGTTTGAAGACATGGTTTGGAAATTTTGGATTTTCAAAGCCTGGTGGTTGTTTGACAAAATCTTCTTCCTGAATCACACCATTTAGAAAAGCACTTTTCACATCCATTTGAAAAAGTTTGAAACCTTTGGAAGAAGCAAAAGCCAAAAGAATTCGAATAGCTTCTAATCTAGCAACTGGTGCAAAGGTTTCTTCCAAATCCAAGCCCTCAACTTGAGTGAAACCTTGTGCAACCAGTCTGGCTTTGTTTTGAACAATTGAACCATCTTCCCAAAGTTTGTTTTTGAAAACCCACTTTGTTCCAATCACATTTTGACCTAAGGGAGGTTCTACCAAAGTCCAAACATTGTTTCTTTTAAAATTCTCCAACTCCTCATGCATGGCATTGACCCAATTCTCATCAGATAAAGCATGACAAACATTTTTGGGCTCAAAAGAAGCAATAAAAGCAGAATTGACAATATCATAGGAGCGATTTCTGGTTACCCTTTCACCAATACTTCCGATCATTGTCTCTGGAGGATGTCGGTTTTGAATGTGACGAGGAGCTGTTGGTCCTGATGTGCCTTCATCAGTTGCCTCAGGTACAATTGCTGATGATGATGTAGCTGGAGCTTCTCCTGAAGGTGATGTAGTGGAAGGAGACTCGATTACTTGTGCTGCTGGAGAAGTGTCTTGAAGAAAAGAGACGGAGTCATCATCCTCATCTGAGTCCTCCTCCACAAAGATGCTTTCATCTGGAGAACCTAAAATTTCTGGTCTAGTATCTGGACTAGCCTCATCAAAAGTGACTTCACAAGTCTCTACAATTTTGTTAGCTGAAGGAATAAAGACCCGATAAGCATGAGAATGAGTAGCATAGCCAAGAAAGATGCCATCGGAAGATCGAGATTCAAACTTGTCCAAATTTCCAGGCTTAAGAACAAAGCAGTTGCATCCAAAAACCCTGAAGTGTGAAACTTTTGGTCGGTGACCAAATCTTAGCTCATAGGGGGTTTTGTGCAAGATAGTTCTCAAAAACACACGATTGGAAATAAAACAGGCAGTAGAAATAGCTTCAGTCCAGAACCTTCTTGGTGTGACATACTCATCAAGCATGGTTCGGGCCATCTCCACAAGTGTGCGATTCTTTCTCTCAACCACACCATTTTGTTGTGGAACATATGGCGAAGAAAACTGATGTTCAATTCCAGAGGAAGAACAGAAAGATTCAAAAGCAGAGTTCTTGAATTCAGAGCCATTATCACTGCGAATTGCTCGAAGAGCACCAGGAAACTCTAAAGCCAAGCTACGAACAAGATTTTGAAAGAAGCCAAAGGTTTCCTCTTTTGATTCAAGAAAATAGACCCAGGAGTATCGAGAGAAATCATCCACAATAACCAGAACATACCATTTCCCTCCAAATGACTAGACCCAAGCAGGACCAACTGTATCCATGTGAAGCAGTTGTCCTGATCCATTTGTCATGACCATTGTTATAGGCTTATGGGAGGAAGATGTCATTTTTCCATGGCGGCAAGTTGCACAAACAAGATCTTTTGAAGTTTTCAACTTGAGCAAACCTCGAATTAAATCCATGCCACTAATTCGAGATAAGTGATCAAAACCAATGTGACCAAGATGCCGATGCCAGAAAAATAAATCTCTATTCTCTGAAGCAACAAGACAACGAGAAGGTCCAGGAAAAGAAGGATCAAAGTTTGCAAAGAAAATCCGACCAACTCAAGAAATGTCAAACACAAGAGATTCAGAGGCATCAAGAACACGAGAATGATCTTTCTTAAATCGAACCTCCAAGTTTTCATCACAAAGTTGTGAAACAGAAAGCAAGTTGTATTTTAGTTTGCTTACAAGTGCCACATCTTTCAGCATGAATTTGTCATTAACTCTGATTGTACCTTTTCCCATCACATGTCCACTGCTCACATCCCCAAAAGTGATGGTCTCATCACAGGATGCGCGAGTGAGAGAAGTGAACCACTTCACTTCTCCGGTCATGTGGCGTGAGCAACCGGAGTCCACAAGCCAAGAGTTACTTCTCCCTACTCCAAAGTCCTACAGAAAAAACAAGGCAGATCTCGATGTCTCAGTACTGGGGTTAGTGAGAAATGACTTAGGAATCCAGTACTGAGTCATGCGAGGAGTACAAACCTTTTTAGAGTTATTAACAGAATGATATGCAAGGTGACCATGCTTGTTTTGTTCCAACCTTGCTAGATTATGTCGAGGGTGCATATCTCGGCGAAGAAAGCGAGATACACCACTTGAACGACAATGACAAGCACATTCAAACCCCTCAGGGACTCTTGTAACTCTTCTAAAATGTTCTTGACGCTCTCTTCTGGCCTTTCTAAAGCAGAAACCTACCAAATGACCAGTCTTACCATAATAGGTGCATTCAAACTTGATTTTCTCTACAGGCTTGATTTGTTTCTGGTTTTGCTTGTGCTCAACTTGTTTTGGATCTTTGGGTTTTGGATCTTTGAGATTTGAATTTGTGGGATTTGGATTTGTGGGATTTGGATTTTTGGGATTGGGTTGGCTAGTCATAGGTACCAACTTAGGTTCAGATGATTTGGATGTACTGGGGTTAGTGTTTCCTATAAAGCTAGCAGACTTAAAGGTTATATGTTTTTGAGCTAATTCTATTATCCCATCTGTGACACCTAAAATCTCATGGGTACCTATCCTCAAAGACTCAGCAAAATCATACCCTATTCCTTGGTTGTTTATGGACACCTTGGATTGGTCTAGAATCATGTCTAGCTTTTTTTTTCCTTGAGCAAACCTTTCTAAAGACTGTTGCAAATAAGTGTTCTCTTTCTTGACAGAATTAAGATCATTTTTCAATGAAATACATGAAGAACATGAATCAACAGATTTTAAGGTTCCAATGACAATTTTAGCATCGTTTAGTTTAGTTTCCAAGACAGTACAATTTGAACATGAAGTTTGCACAGGTTGCTTAGAAGCAGAAGATTCTAACAAGTTATTCCTGTTTTTAAGCATACCAATTTGTTGTTTTAAACCATTAATGTCATTAGTGAGAATGAGACAATTTTCACAACTTCCTATCCTATTTTGTTCAAATTTATCTTTCCATTCTTTTAATTCCATTTCAAGCAAGCTCATGTCAACTTTCAGTTCATAGCAAGTAGAGCAAGTAGCACTAGCACTAGAAGGGTTCCCAGCTCCTAAGGCACATGACTTCAATTTATCCTTGAGAAGATTGATTTCAGAAATGTAAGAACCACAAGCAAGACAACTATCCTCCTCAGGAATCATGGATCGAAGCCTAGCAATTTCTAGCGCCATTCCATCATTTTCAGATTTTAGTTTCTCAATTTTAAGCTTGGAAGACCTATACTTGTCACTAATTTCAATCATTAGATGTGCCATTCTTTCTTTGTTTAGTTCATCATCAGAATCATCACAAAAAGAACCATCCAAGGAAGGGGTGTCATCAAAACATACCTTAGGATGCTCTGATGAGTCATCCTCATCCTTAAGTGTCATGAGACACATGTTGATGAAGTCCTCAATGTTGGCGAGGCAGCACATGCCGGAGAAGTCCTTGGTCTTCCTTCTCTTGATCATCGTCGTCGGAGTCGATGCCGCTAAGCTGGACCTCTTCAAGAGCTACCAAGACCTTGTGAATCACCTTCTTCATCAAGTTCTTCCTTCCTTTTCGCCCTTGTCCTTCAGGCTTCTTAAAAGTCTTATCATTCTTCTTTTTCAGTTTAGGACAATTAACTCGGATGTGGTTTGGCTCTCCACACTCAAAACACGTGATTGGATCATTGGTTTTACCTCTCTTTCTTTCTGTCACATTTTTGTAAGCTCTTGAGAATTTCTTAGCAAAAAGAGCAAGATCATTTTCAGGAATCTTCTCTAATTGCTCCTCAGTGATTGAGTGTAAAGCGACAAGTGAAAAACCACCACATACAAAGGCTGAGTCAGAAGAAGTGCTGCTCGCAGGATCGGCTACCAATGCCATCGAGTGCTTGAGGCCTTTCCGATGGAAAACATCCATCTCATGGGTTTTGAGCTTTGAGTAAAGCTTGTCCATGGTAAGGTCACTCAAAGGTGCACTTTCTGTGATGGAGGTAACTTTCATTTCCCAAACACCATAATCAAGACAGTTTAAAAGATGGCGAGCATTGTCATTGTCAGAAAACTCTTTCCCCACAGATCTCAACTTTGAAATAATTTCACCAAAACGCTTGAAATAAGAATCAATGGACTCTCCTGGATGCATTTCAAATCTTTGATATTCTTTGTGAAATTGATTCTGACGAACCAATTGAATATCATTGTTTCCCTCATGGAAATTGCACAGAGCAGTCTACATGTCATGAGCAGATATGTGGTGTTGAACACGATTAAATTCACCGGAAGAAATTCCTCCAATAATCGCATTCCTGGCACGATAGTTTGTATCAACTTGAGCCACATTTGCAGCTGTGATGTCTGCATCATCAGGCATAGTGTAAGGTGATTTAACCTTGTTCCACACATTGTGCCCTTGCGACTGGAGATAAGACTCCATTCGTGCCTTCCAAACAACAAAATTGTCCATCGAAAACAAAAGACTTTGGAGAGTATTTTTCCTCCATAGCGTAGTTCGTTGCCACGGTTAGGTTACAACGAACTTAACCGGGCTCTGATACCACTTGTTAGGATCGGTGTATGCTATACGGGGGGGGGGGGGTGAATATAGCAGATAAAATTTTGCCCCCTTAAAAATTCCTGCCCAAATTCTACCTCAAAAATCTTGATTAGATCGTGGCTATAGAACAAGCCAGATCTAAACAGATGAGACAAAAGCTTGCTAAGTTCAGGAGTTCAACCTCTTCAAATGTTCTAAGACAGATGAGGTTGCCTTTACCGTCATGGCAAGTCAGGAATTGAGAAAGGAGGAGAGAGATCAAAAATAGAAGGAGAGAAAAGATTGCAGAAACTTGCTAAGTTCAGGAGTTCAACCTCTTCAAGTGTACTGTGACAAATGAGGTTGCCTTCACTATCATAGCAAGTCAAGAAAAACTCGTAGAATTTAAATTGCGGAATTTAAATTGCTAAAAGTAATGCAGAATTTTAAATTGCGGAATTTAAATTACAGACAGTTAATGCGGAATTTAAATTGCATAATTTAAATCACACCGAGGCAAATATGAAAATTCTTGAAAAATAATATTCATCCGGTGTAAAGAAAATTTGCTCACTAGGAGCAAACATACACCTTCACGATACAAGATTCAAACTAAAAAAAATGCCTTTGAGGCAAACAAAAATCACTCACAACTCATAAAAACATTACTTCAAAATTAAGCACCTAAAAGTACACCCAAAAGCCCTAATCCTCTCATGCCTCAACCCCTCTATTTATAGGCCATGAGCACCATGGGAAAACCCTAAAAAAACCCTCAAAACTTGACCCCTACTCAGCCTATGCAAAAAGCCTAAATTGCCCTTGAAAGTTGACCCTTACTCAGCCCCTTCTCATTCACTGGATCAAAATCCGAAGTTCTAGATTGAGCCACGTCGTCGTCCACACGAAATCGAGCCGCACCAGCTCAAACCGTAGAAGATCCGGCCATCCATCCGACCGAGCCTACCGGAAGCCGACACGTGTCTCCCAGAGAGAGCGCGTGCGCGCCCTCGCACGCCGCGCGTGGGTCCCGCCACCGGTCGCCAGCCAACCGCGTCGCGCCATTTGCCCCGAGAGAGCCGCGTCCATGCGCCTGTGGGCCCCATGCTGTACGGCTCCCGCCCGAGCCGGCGCCCTCGCCGAATCAGATGGCGACGCGTGTCCTGGCCGAGTGCCAGCGCACTCCTCGCGCCCGTCTCGTGCGGACGCACGTCCTGGTGGGTCCCGCGCAGCGCACGCCTGCGCGCGTCTCTCCGTGCCGCGTTGCCGTGTGGGTCCCGCCACCGGACACCGTCCTACCGCGTTGCCGTGTGGGCCGGACCGGGCCGAATAGAGCCGAGCCGCTGAAGAAAAGAAGTCTAATTTTCATCCTTCTTCATTTCTTTTTCTTTCTCATTTTCTATTTTTCTTTTTCTTTTAAATTACCTGCACACATGCAAATAGAACCCTTTTTCGGCACAGATATTTTTGCCTGACCTGTGTTAGTTCACTCACACTTTTTTTTACACTTTGCCAATTTTCCATCATACGAAAAACCAAAAATACTTCATAGTTTCACACTAACCCTACCCATGCCATCCTGTGTGGTTTCGGCCACCTGCGATGCGACAGTAATTGATGATTTCGGCCGGAAAGTTTTGAATTCCAAACTTGGTGGAATTTTCTCACAGCTAAATTTACAGTTTTATGCCATCTACACGAGTACACAGCCAAACTTACAATTTGATTTTTGATATGCCATCTGTTAATTTAGGTTTAGTCCTTTGTCAGTTGCTTCAGGCCGTAATACTGTATATGTGTGTGTGTGTATTTATAAGATGGTTAAAGAATACTCTAGTCCAACTATAACCAACAACCTGTGATTAGACATCATAATGCATGGTTTTCAATCTGCCTATACCTTTTTGTTTTTCTTGAGACTCTAATTGGTAGTATAGTAGTACCTTAGTAGTCAGCTATGTATCTGTTAAATCTACCTTTTAGGTCAATTTTGTGTGTATGCCCTTTTTATGAAGTTAACACATAATTATATCTATCTAGTGCATGAGTGTTGAGACTGCCTTAATTCTCTTGTTGATCAAGTATATACGTTTTTCTTGCTTTATCTTGGCGACTTGGCCATGTTCTACCTTGCTCCTTGGTTTATCTTCCAGAGCTCCTTCCTTTAATTTTTTTTTGAAATGGGGGCATAGCTAAATCATTCTCTTATAGGGGGAAACTGAGAGATGGATTAAAACCACATGATTACTAACCTCTTTATGTGGTGTTCCAATATCAAGTGAATGCTGTCAACGTCACTGATGGAGAATGACCTGTGCTTTGCTTTCCAGGGAGGAAGGTCTTTAAGAGTTGCAGTCCTATGCCAAGTATCAGCTCTGAGAAGTTGCCTTATGCATTTCCCACTCCTTAATGCTTAGGAATTCATCTTTTATAGTTGTGCATAAGAAGTTGTGATTACTCAGGGGTGAAAAGTAAAAGAATGTGAAATAATGCTTAAGAAACTCCAAATTAGATTTGAATTTTTATTGTAGATCTATTCAGGGTGTGCTGTACTTATTGTAGCTATTGATGTTGAACTCTATTATGCTAAAGGATGGGGATCACGCTACGTTACATTTCTGTAGGATTAAGATTAATGTGGATACATGCAGCGAGGACGAAGGATCTATAGTATCATTGAAGCGTCACTTTTGGTTATAGGCATAAATTACGTAGAATCCTAAGTAATTATTGTATTGCCAACTACTTATAGGCAACATCATATGATATGATGTTCAGTTTGTTTGCACTGCTAGTCATCGATTGGGGCAGTATGGTTTATTTCGAAGAATAAGACGAGCTTTCGGTATTTTTCAGGTTCATTCGAAGATTCTGCTACCATCAAGGTGCTTGCTTCCTTTTCCGAAGCCTGAGGGCAGGGCCTTTCATTTATGAGAGGAGCGCAATGTGGTTGTTCATTCCTACTTATTTTCAGATGGAGCTATGGTATCCGTAAACGTCGATGATGAGAATTATGTCAATGGGGGTACTCTTGCACACCTGAAAATTGCTGAATTTGCTCCTTATCAATCATTTAACTTTTTTTTACCATAGTCACATTTCTTCGCACATGCGTGTGCGCGCCCACACATGCACACATATATCCAAGTACATATGCCCCCATTTTAGTATTTCAGAATTGTGGTTGGATGGACTAATATTTTTACTTCTGTACTATGTCAGGGATAGCTAAACTGACAGGGCATTAAGTGGTGTTTAGCTCTTTCTGGTCTTCATTGCTTTTTATACCATAGTAGTCCGGATAAAAGTAGCTATGGTGAGAAAGCATTTTGTTGACTATACTAATCCTCCGCTGTTGCGGTGAGAAGAGATCTCTTGAAATATTCTTTTATAAGATTCCAAGAATGTGGAGTTTGTCTTAGTGAACATACTGATATGATTCTCTTAAACCGTCAGCTACTGTCATGGGCATTGGGCCAAGAGGCCAAGGTCCACAGGCAGGTTAGAGATAAGATTAGATCAAGTACGTCCTAACTTAGGGGTCAGGTTATTTCATCTATATATATAAGGATGAAATTGTGTCTATTATCGTTAATAAGAATTAATCTAATATCTCCTCCTAATGTTCTCTTCAGTCTAAATCTGCATCCCTTCTCCAGTAGCCGCTGCCCGGCTATGCTTCTGGCAGTGATTATCCCGTCATGGCCTCAGATCGTGACACGCAAGTTCTGCCAACATTGTTTTAGTTGTCGTACTTCACATAATCAACTCCTTGGAACAGGGCGTTCAAGAATAATGAACACCAGATCATTGTTTCACTGTTAAATATTGAATTAGGTAATCAGTTTGAGGTTTAATCAAAATGCGAAGGTCGTCACATCTTGCTCTTCATACTCAAGTGATCCTGACATTCTATTACTGCACCCCAGTGAACTTGCCTTTTGGCTTTCTATATAAGCCGGGTCCTTGCGACCTTTCCTCTAAAAAACATTCTATTACTGCATGAGCATGGCCTGCAATCATCCAGGACTAACTTATGTCCTCATTATCTCATTAGCCTGAATGAACTAAGAATCTGTATCAAATATATGCTTATAAATGTGAAACTAATAGCAAGAGTGAACTTACTATATCTAGTAGCTAGTATACCCAGCATCATTGTCAGTTGGTATTTCTCCTTGTTCACAGTATGGGCATAGAAAATCCTGCTTACATCCATTTTTTTCTGCATTGCCCATGTTTTTTTGTCACTACCGTTCCATGTCACCATTTTGTCAGGATTACTTCTTTTTTGTTTGTAGGTGGAATAGAAGCCTTTCAATGAACGGACCTTGGCAGTGCATGTCAAGTTGGAATGTTCCCCAGAATGTTTCGCTTGATGATATGTATGTTCATCAATTCCTGGTTTTGTTCTGATATCATCATGCAATTCTTTTCTTTTTGCCTGCTGTCACTTATCTGCAGTACTATACGTTTGGAAATCATCTTCATCAAGGGTTTGCATTGTCATAGCATCTTTCAAAAGGCTTTTGAGCATCTTTTTATTGATGCTGTAGATGATTGTTCGTACTACTGGGTGCAGAGTTCCTGAGTTATGCGATGGTAGTTCTTGATGTTCATACAAATTAAATGGAGGTCCAGTTCCGTTGTTTTATTTATCTGCCAGCTATTTCTCCTAAAGTCTGTGAAGCCAAATTTATAGTTGTAAGATATGAAGATCCGGTATTTTACCCATACTTTGCCATTTTACTTTCTTGTCTTCCTTATAAAGAAATTTGTAAAAGTTGTTTCTTTTCATGGTGGATGATAAGTGTTAGCTGTACCTATTCACAGTGTATTCCTAAATATGGTGATGTGTTTCCTCTACTCTATTCATCTTCCTACCAGAAAAATAACCTGCATTGTTTGGCACATGAAATTAAACTGGTATACCAAAGTTCATATGTAGCAGCAGTTGTAGGTTGATCCTGTTACTGGTTGTAGATAGAGCACAATTTTTTATGCTTTGTCTTGTTGCTTTATTTCTTCAATTTTGTTTAGTCTTTTTCAATTGGTTGCATATTGACACCACAAATATCTATTTCTGTTGAATGTTGACAGCACAAAAGGTATTTATGAGCTGGTTGATTTATTCCTGAACATATTATATAATGCATAATCACACTTGCTTTTTTTTTGATTAAGTGATCATACTTCTTTCTGAGACATTGTTTGAGATTTGTTCTCCACTTAGTATCGAGCTGAAGTTTTGTTTGTTATCCCTTCCATCTTCCCTGTCTGACTTGCTAATCTTTTGACTGTCTTCTATGACTTGCTCATCCATTTTATTGGATATTTGATATGAAATATGGGCTATGAATTATCTGAAGGTATCTTCTTTGGAAACTATCTGAATAATTGAAAAGGCAATCTACACTGGCATAATATGTCATTTATTAATATCATATTTCGGTGTTATATGGGTAACTTTTCATAAGGTGTACATATATTACCTGATTTCTGTTGGTATTTCTTTAGAGTCTTGGTCTATTTCATTAGTTCTTGATGGTTGTCTCCTGATTTCAATCAACTTTATGCCAATGTTGCTGATTCTCGAGTTACGTGTCTTTGTAGTTTGGTCATGTGCAGTTAGTATAGTTTACTTTTCAGTTGAGTTCCCAGATGCCCAGGTAATATACCTTCATTGTCATGTTCTTACCGTATGAGCCATACCGTATAGAGTGATACCTGTGTTGAGCTTTTGATTCACTGATCAGCTGTCGCCTGTTGCAGGCGTGGTCGTAGTTTACTGCTGGCAGCAAAGTACTTTTCAAATGGTTGTATGGTTGCATGGAAGGCATTTTTTAGGTGTTGCTACTAAAATCAACAAGCCTGGTGATGTTAGCCCGTGCAAACACATACTGAAAATTATGATCTGCACAGCTTCCAAAGGAGGTGTGCCGCTCTCATATACTCATACGTGATTTTTATCTAGCCTATGCATCATGGAGTTGATGTGCTTGTTGACTCGTGACTTAGTCGTGAGGAGGTATATGTTCTTCAGATTAGCAAGCGGATGCAATGGTTTCACTGGAGAATTGGATTAACTTGCCTACAAACTTTGGAAATACGCTATGGTACGGTGTGATGTAATTCACCTTGTAATGAATATGAGCATGTAAAATATAATGTTGATGTTCCCTGTGCGAATTAAAAACAACTAAGGGCTGTATTTGATTCTGTAATACTCCAACTAGCTAAATACCCCTACGTTGCAACGGAGTTTTAAAAGAGAATCTCCTCTTTCTAAACTCAATTTTCATTGTCTATGCATCAAACTTTATTGGTCAGCACGTGTTATGTACAAAATGATTGCTAATCATGATTTAAAGTTGATATTAAATTTTCTTTATGGATTTTTTTTACTTTCAGTCTGATTCTCTCTTTATATAATTGCTAAAGGACAAGATGTCTAACTAAACTTCTCTTAAAAATTCAATGTGTAACAATAAGGCCCTGTTTAGTTCCCTTCAAACTTCAAACTTCAAACTTCAAACCAATCACATCGAATGTTTGGACACATGCATGAAGTATTAAACGTGGACGAAAAAAAAAACCAATTACACAGTTTACTTGTAAATTGCGAGACGAATCTTTTGAGCCTAATTGCACCATGATTTGACAATGTGGTGCTACAGTAAACATTTGCTAATGACGGATTAATTAGGCTCAAAAGATTCGTCTCGCAATTTACAGGCGGAATCTGTAATTTGTTTTGTTATTAGACTATGTTTAATACTTCAAATGTGTGTCCGTATATCTGATGTGACCTGATGTGACGTTTTTTTTCAAAAACTTTTTGAATCTAAACACGGGCTAAGTTGTGTCTAACAGTAACATGTACTATTGTTGCTCCTAGTGAAGAATGGATAAAGATCAATATAGAACTTATTACCAGTAGTCTAAATAAATTTCTCTTACCTTATCGTTTACTATAAAGCCAATCACTGGACATGGGCCCCACATGATAGTGGCTAGATGATGATGGTGGCACCACCATTAATATCTTTTATAGGATATAGATATTACTCCTGTATTTCCTCTCGTTTTTCCTATATAATATTGCATGTTGTACTTGTAAATGTCAAATTCGTTATGTAAAGAAACTGCAAAACTCTTTTGATGAAAAAAAGGGTCAAAGATTACACAGATACTACGCAGTACTAGGTTAGACCAGAATTTTTTTTATTTTTTTGAAGCTTTTTAATTTTCAATTTTAAAAATAAACCCTTTCAAAATTTATTTTAAAATTTTGAACCTCTTAGCCCCGCCAATCCGTTTGACTTGACAAAACAATACTGACATGCCATCTGCAGTGGGTATGACAGTTTTATCCTATCATGCCAGCGAGACCAATATTGTTTTGCACAAACTGACGTGTTCAAAAGATTCAGAACTTGAAAATAAGTTTTGAAAAAGTTTATTTTTAAAATTTAAAATTAAAAAGGTTCAAAAAAATAAAAAAAATTCGTTAGACCAGTGGTTTCACAAGGGAGTAATTAAGATAAGAGGGAATACATCTAATATATACCTGTGAACTAATTTGAACATATACAACCTCCGTCCTATAATATAAGAATTTTGGCTATGTAATTATATAGCTAAAATCCCTTATATTATGGGACGGATGGAGTACGTACGTAGAGCCTGAACTAATTTTAACCGAATGTGTTACGGATTGAAGTGCAATGTACTGGTGCGAATAAAAGGGCATGATTAGTTGTTTTTCTTATAATCTTTGTCTTTTTATTTTTCTCTTATAATCTTTTTTCGTTTTGTGTTTTTCTTGAGGACGTGATGATTTTTTTTCTTCTGACCAGACAACTAGACGAGCCTGAAAAATTGTGTTACGTGCCTATATGAAAAACTAAAAAGAATATTCTTGTTATTATTCATCAGATTATTCAAACGAATTATTTACTCTATGTTTCAAAAAAACATTTTCTAAAAAACTTTAGCTTACTATATTGTTTGGATCACTTGTTTTAAGGTTTTTTAATAAATTTTATAAAACATTTAATTTATCTATGATCAAGTAGATAATCCGTTGCAATAATTTTTTAAAATAATCTAAATCAAATAATTGTTACATGAGAAAACAATGGAAACTAGAAATTGTACGCGTCGACCTTTTAGCATAGGCAACCAAAATCCGGAAATAAATATTGCTAGAACGGTGTTTTGCATTTGTGTGATTAGCGACTGGCGATGGCGAGTTAGCGACCCAGCGATGCGATGCGGATGCGGCCAATAATTTAAAGGAGTGCTAGGGTTCCGTCCGTCCCAATTCCCTCACCCGATCGCCGCCGCCACCACCACCCGCGCGCTTCCTCTACCGAATACCCGCCGCCCCCGTCGCCGCCGTCCCCGGGATCGAAGACGAGATGGTGCGCCATGACGCCGCCGCCGCCGCCACCACCACCATCGAGGAGGAGAAGACCGTCACCACCATTGTCGAGGAGAACACTGCCGCCACCACCGTCGAGGAGACGAAGACGGAGAAGAACCCCGCCGCCACCACCGTCGAGGAGGAGAACCCCTCCGCCACCCCCGTCGAGGTCGAGGATAAGAGGACGGAGGAGAAGACCGCCGCCACCACCATCGAAGGCACCCATGGCGACAAGAAGACGACCAGGAAGGAGAAGGAGAAGCCCGTGGTGACCTACCGCTACATCTGTGAGAACATCAATCGTCTCGACCCGGACGATCCCTTCTTCTTCACCTGGGGCATGAGGAACGATATTGCCTACGCCATGTGCTTGCTGTCTCTCCTGTACGCCGTACTCTCCCTCTGCCTTCTTCTTCTTCCATGGCAGCCCATACCCACAGAAGGCGATGGCGACCACCCGCTAATCAACGCGATATGGACCTTCTCGCTCCTCGCTTGCTCTTACATGTTCTGTTGGATCATCTCTTTGTCGGAGGCCATCACTAAGCTAGTTGCCTTCACCAGTATCACCTATGGCATTCTAGTGGCTTTCGCTGTTGCTCACCTCCTCGGCCGTGTGGTTGGCATGGCCGTCATAGTTCTTGCCGTGCTATATACCACCGGCATGTTTGCTCATGCCATCGCGGAGCATCGCCAGCGCACGGGCAGCGACACAGCCGCAGACGCCCTGCTCACCAAGAAGCTAACCAGAGAGCAGATGGAGCGCGAGGAAATGCGGCGCCTCCCTTCATCGTCCTCGGCGCGTATTCGCTCTTTGTGTTTGGTGGCACGGCATGGCTGGTCTTCATTGAGAGGGACAGCGTAAGCACGGGCACTGTGATCTTCGTCTTGGTGGAGGTCTCAATTGGGACGTGCTTCATCTCCTACCTGTGGAGTACTATACTGCTCTCTGCGGGTTTGCTCCACGAGGCCTTTGTCTCTCATGACACCATCGTCTTCAAGGCTAGTTCATATTCAATTGCGCTCTACTCACTTGCTTTTCTGCTTATCGCCATGTTTGAGAGCAAAATTCCTGGCTTGTCCGTGCTTTTACTCATACCAATGGCTATGGCTGGGTTCCTCGGCTATGTCGTTGCGGTGTACTCACACTACAAGTCACTGAAAGGTATGTATATGCTCTTGTAATTACCTTCCTACTTAAATGGGAATGCCATGGCAACTTTCAAAACCTAACAAATTCTGTACCGTGTCTTCTTTTTAATGTCTCCTAGACAAGCTTGACATCAACAATCTGAAAGCAGAATGGCAACTTGAGGTGAAGGATCTGAAGTATGATGGCAAAATTCAAGTCAAGAATCCAGAGGAGCATGATAATAATTGATGTGATGAATGAAGAGTGTGATGGGAGTTCTAATCTCTAATGGTCTCTTTGCACTACTAAAGAAATGATTTTTCTGGACGAGACTCTCTTTAGGTTGCAGACGGACCGTAACTGGTCGCGTCTGCAAAAATTGACCTTCATTTTCGTATACGGCTCTTTAAGATGACCACACACAAAAATCAATTTTCGCAGACGGGCCTCTTAAGGGTCCGCACGCAAAAATAAGCCTATTTTTGTATGGGGACCTCTTAAGAGGCCTCACGCGAAAAATCCATTTTTGTAGGTGAGCCTTTTGAGGATCCGCTTAAAGTTTGAGTTACCTCCTCTTTTTCCTCCAGAACACTTCAAAATTTTTCATCCTTATCCTCTCTCATTTCCTCTTATTATTTCATTCTTATCCTCTCCTCTCCTCTCTCTCTCTCACCTCCTCTCTCACTCACTAGCAGGGGGTGGCGGTGGCCGGCGCGGCGCACGGCGATGTCGGCGAGCGGCACCTTGAGTGCGGCGCATGGTAGCGGTCACGGGCTCAACCCTACGACAGCTGGTGGCGGGCGGCAGTGGGCGGTGGCTGGCTCGGGCTTCCTCTATGGCTGGCTCGGCCCACGACGGCAGACGATGGGCTGGCTCGGCTGATGGCGGCGGGCGGATCCACCTTCGCCGGCCCCACGACTGTCGGATCCGCCGTCCTCGGGCCCGCGATGGCTGGATCCGCGAGCACCGGCCCCGCGACGGTGGACAGCGGATGGCTCGGGCTCTCAGTGGTAGGCGGATCCGCCTCCACCGGCGCCACGATGGCTGGATCCACGCCACCGCCCTCGGATTCTAGGGTTTTGTTTTTTTGAGATTTTTATTTTTTTGGATTTTTTATTTTTACGTGCGGACGACATAAGCACCCGCACGAGCAAATCGGATTTTCGTGTGCGGGTGCGCTACCGTATGTAAGAATTGGATTTTCGCAGACCATTTGGGGCAGACGGGCCGGCCTTCCACACGCGAAAGTAGGTTTTGGGTCGCCTAGAAAAACCCTTTTTTACTAGTGTTGTGAACTGGTGTTAGAATGCTCATGTTTAGTGGTTTTCTTTTAAACTGGCTTTTGAACTGGTGTGTTAGTATGTTGCTATGCTCGAATTAAAACTTTGTTTGGCCTATCTTGTCAGTTTCTTATGTGGCAGTGCTCGAGGTGGCATTGCACTGTATGTGTTGCGATGACCAGAGGCATAGTTGGAGTTCTGTTTCTAGTTAAATGGCCTTTATGAATTTGTCTTCACAAGTAATGTATGTTTAAGTTTAATTTATGAATTTATCATCACTATTAAGCAACCGTGCATTGCCAGCATGTGAAAGATAAGTTTTAAAGTCGTGCGGTATTTCTAAACATCATGTTCTAGGCTGCCCATTCTGTGATGTAATAAATTATATTATTATGTTTAATCATGTCCATGCGGCCATGCTTGCGTACAAAACTGTTTTTTACTCTATAAACCAAGAATATCCTTCTGAGGATAGAACGGCGTGTTGTAGGACACTTGATTTATCCAAGAAAAAAGTTCACTTTACTACCTCAGTTGGTCTACTTTATCCCTAAACAATTTTTAGGCTCACTTAACCCCCTAAACTACTACTAATACCAGGTCGTTTAGCCCCTCTTAAACTGATTTTGCATGGCTGTTTCGCCAGCGTGGAGGCGGTTTTTGTTGATTTGGCCACGCAAGCGGCCGTGATCTTTCGTTCTTTCCTCCTCGCTCCATGTCTCCTCCCTCCAGCACCCTATATACCTTCATATTTCACCTCAATAAACTTCCTGCTGCTCCTCAAATTGAACACAACGACAGACTACCTTTGTGTGCCACGCTCGCTAGCTGGTGGGCTCGTCGGTACGGGATCATCTCTTCAGAATGATGTGCGCATGTGTGCATTGCATTCACTGAACATGTGGGTTTGCAATCCCATGACAACGAGTGATACCGGTGTTGTCAATTCTAGGACTTGTTACCTGTATACCATACATGATTTTAGTGTTACGAAATTGCAGAAAGCACAATATATTTGTGATATAAATGATTCCTTTACACTATTTCTCAGTTTCTAAAATTGCAGCAAATTTAGTGTTTAATTACACGATACATGCTGTTCATGGAAATAAGAGCCAACACAGGTTCACATGTGGCATTATTACAGGCCCAAAAAACACATATTGGACTCCACTTTGGTACTTGTGTCCTGGGATTGTGCTCCACTATGGAATATAGTTCTACTTTCTAACTGCAATTCCCTTCCAGCGATCCATTTAGGGCTTGCCTTCCTCTATCTCTCCTGAACCTGCAATTCCCAGTTTAGTATGTTATATTGAAATATTTTGGTGTAATTTAATTTTAGTGAAAATATGTACCTTGGGTTTTGAAGCCGTTGCAGGTGTACTTGATGTTCCATTTTCTTTGTTTTCTCTACTGACGTTTTTCTTTCCTCTGTCGGGATTCAAATGACATTTTCTCATGTTGTGGTCATGATTTTTGCACAAGCTGCATCTCATCTTGGTGCCAACCTTCGAAACTCTAGTGCCCTTGCATGGCTTTGAAGCATCTCGTCTTCTTTCTTTTCGAGGCCTTCCTGGCATTTTAACATATGCTGGTGCATATGGTTTTCGATGATCAGATACTGGCCAACTAGGCATTCCCTCCACTGGCATCAAGCAATGTTCATATGTTGTGTTGTAGTGTTCTATTGTATAGCAGTCTGCAACATAGTCATCCAAAATTTTCGATGCACAATAGATGGCGGAAATAGCATGAGAACAAGGTATCCCGGATAGCTGCCAACATCTACATGAGCATGTTTTCTGTTCTAAATCAACTATATACCTGTTATTACACTCTTTCACTTCAGAAACCATCCTCCCTGTTCCATATTGGTTGACATTGTCCTGATTCCTCCATGTACTTATTGATTTTCTTGGAAATGTTTGGACACAATTTTCCCTGCCACTTCTCTGATTTGCTTCTATTTTGTTGGATCCTAACCATAACCTTACGCCTTAAGGCTTCAAGCATTGTAGAATAGGATGTGCCCGGCACTCAACAATCCAATTATTGAAGCTTTCACACATATTGTTGTCCACACTATCACAGTTGTTTCCAATCATAAACCATGCTTTACTCCAATGTATTGGGTTGGTGTTCATCATTCCTTAGCCCCTGTAGGTGTTAGTTGTGCTAACTTTGCTCGGTAGAAATTAAATAGGGGTACACATGAAGTCTTTGGACACTTCCAGCACTAGTGCAGATCCTCTCATCTGTGACGGGCTGTAATATAACTGGATTTTGCGGGCCGTCACAAAGAAAACATCTCAAACGGGCCTAAAAAGAGGCCGATTGAGATATGGTCGGAGAGACATGTTAAATATGCATAGAACTGAAGCCCGTCACGGATGACACATATCTGTGACGGGCCTAAACTAGGGCCCGATTGAGATAACCTTAAATATCTCAATCGGACCATAGTTGGAGCCCGTCACAGATGACAATCATTTGTGACGGGCCCCAACTTAAGGCCTGATTGAGATAACCTTAAATATCTCATCGGGCTGTAATTGCAGCCCGTCACAGATGACAATCATCTGTGACGGGCCCCATCTTGATGCCCGTTTGATATGTTTATCCAAATATGCAGCTACAAATGTGTATGTCAGTTATAATAAATTATAATTATATTAACAACTTATAAATTACAATTAATCAATTATAAACAGTTCTCTCATTAATTCTTAACTAACAACTTAAAAACAATTCTTACCCAATTAAAAAAAATTTTCTGTACATTACTAAATTATAAATAGATATATCTAAAATTAATAAATTAAAAATCCAATGTTTTCTCCAAACATTCAATTCAAAATGGGTATTAATCAATTATAACAAAATTATATTTAGAAAAACTACTTACAAACTTAATTATGAGAACAACTTACAAATTATAAGTAATCAATTATAAATTATATGTCATTAATTAATTAATAAAAAGTTAAAAACAACTTTTAAAAAAATAATTTGTATTAACAAAAAAAACTACACTGAAC
>BDMV01000011.1:2849235-2928838 GCA_008326285.1 Oryza officinalis | reverse complement strand
ATATTCCAAGGTACCGCGCTCCGGAACGTTCATCCCTCCTTCATCCATCGCTCCTACGAAAATTCTTAAATTAACCACTAACATACGTATATCATTTTCTATATCTATTGAAATTCTGATATATGTTAATAACAGTTACATTACTCATTGATGATTAATCTCTAAATTACTCCAATATAATAAGTCATCATACTTTCTCATGCTTCTCATTCAACAAAACAAATTGCAAAAAAATAACTTGACAAATATTAGTGCGAATTACATATCGAATCAACACATACTAACCTTTACGCATGCAAACACATAGATCTCTCGATATTTTTTAAATTTTTGGGCAAAACCTCCTCCCCCCGTTTGGATGAGTTGAAGAGAAGCCTCAAAATCATGAGAATGCAGTGAACGAGGGGTATATATAGACTTGGGGGATATAGGTGTCGGTTCATGTTATGAACCGGCACCTATTTAGTTTCCTTCCGTCGGAAGCCACCACATAGGTGCCGGTTTTTATTAAAAACCGGCACCTATGTGATAGGTGCCGGTTTATTAGGATAAAGCGGCACCTATGTGGCCGTAACATAGGTGCCAGTTCTTATTACGAACCAGCACCTATGTGATAGGTGTAGATTTGTAAAGAAGGCCGGCACCTTTTTTGGGCTTATTGGTGCCAGTTCTTCTAACAAACCGGCACCAATGAGCTTCTCCCAACCGACCGGCACCTATAAGACCTTATAGGTGCCGGTTCGTGGAAAAATAAGCGGGAATTGTCTTTTAGATGTCGATTCTAGCAAATCTGGCACCTATGTGGTCGGTACCTATGGAGGTTTTTGTAGTAGTTAATTTAGTTTCTGTTGCAGAGAGCAGCGCAGCTGAGCAGACGTGGATACAGCCATACACACTGATATAAATATAGGTCTCTCGTGAGCTCAGGAAGCAAGTGGCACGGATATAGATTATGTTTGTAATTACTATATGCTTATGAATTGTTTTATAAATAATTAGGTTATATTGGACCAAGTCTCATGGTTATTAATCTATGTCTATCTCTATAATAGTCAGGGGTAGATCTAGTAAGAACTAACAGGAGAGGTTGAACAAACTATATAAAACTAAAGTCCCTTTTCTAATGGATGTATGATAGAAAAATTTAGTGAAAGCTTAATGAGGGCTTTCATAGTTACAACGTCGATAGTGAGGGCTCAAGACCCTGCCGTCCTCATGGCAGATCCGTCACTGATAATAGCTAAAGTGAGAGAAATAGAGAAGGTGACCAAAACATAGAATGATATATTCTTGTTAGGGTTTAAGAAGAAGTTACGATAGATAGGGTATTTCTTAGGAACACAATTTGATCCAAATTCATATAGAATTCTTTTTTCAATTCAGTTTTCCTGCAGGGTGAGTTTTAATAGTATTTTTTACTGATATTGCTTCTAGATTTTGTTCTAACTGACGGATTTGAGTGCAATTTTTCTAAGCCGTTAAAAACTGTTTTAATAAAAAATCCTAATTTCCAAAATGTTGGTTCTTTGTGTGTGGTTAGGGACGCAAGTGCCAAAGATCTCAATTCGTCCTCACGACCACAAAAATCCCTGATAAAAAAAATCCCTATCCAAAGTTAAATCTCGAAATACTAATTTTGCAAGTCAAACACTCCATCCAAAATCACCCTTATCTCCTTGTATCCAATTCCACGTCAATCATAACAACTCCTTCCAAAATTCCATTCAAAAACTCTCTTCTAAATCCCAGGTCCAAAATTTCGAGTTTTAAATTCAAATCCTGCATGGAACTTCCCTCTCTTTTCCTTTCTAAACCTCCACAAAAATTCATTCAAAATTCAACCTGTTTCAAAAATTATCCATGTCGCAGTCTTGAAGCCGTATCTTAAAAGTACTGATACTATTGTGACCGCAAATATCAATTTTGAGTTCAAATATCTATTCAAACCTTCAAAAAATCCAAATCAAACAAATTCCTCGAAATTCTCAAGGATTACTCTTCCTATGGGCCACCCTCCTTTCCTTTCTTCCATCCGGCCCAGCACGGCCTCCATCCTGGCCCAACCAACTTCTCCTTCCTCCTTTCTTCCCGATTTTTTTATTTTTATATTTATTTTTTAAAAGATTTAAAAAATCAATTCCCGTTTCAAAGTTTTACAGAAATATGCTCCTCTCGTACCATTGTGAAGCGAGACATATAAATCATCCTATGGTAGGACAATCTATATGACATGACACCTTGTGAGGACGTAAGGGCGATTTATCGTCAGGAGAAAGCCGCTTGTAAAATTGTCATAGCGTCCCCCATGCATCACTAAACTATTGCCAATGTCACCAAAATAAATCACCCTACGGGAGGGCGAGAAAGAATCATCTGCAAAATTACCACGACGCGGCCTTCTCACCTTATGCCACGTCACATAGCCCATCCTACCATATAGGGCGATTTATATGCCCCGCCCTACGGTGAGGCGGGAGGAGTATATTTTTACAAAACATTAAAACAGTAATTTATTTTTAAAATCTTTTAAAAAATAAATATAAATATAAAAAAAATTCCTTTCTTCCCTTCCTCTACTTGTGCGGCCCAGTACTGGCCCAACATACCTCCAATTCCCTCGGCTCAGCAGCCCACGTCCACGTCTTCCCTTTTCCCACACGTGGGCCCACTGGTCAGTCCCCTCTTTCTTCTCTCCAGAGTCCAGAATCCTCTAGTCCCTCCCCGAGCCGGCCGCCATCGACGCCACCACGAGCCCTGCGCTCCTTTTTCCTCTTGTCGAACCACAGTCGACCGCGCACATCCCGAACCAAAATGCGCTGCTTGAATGGTCGCCGTCGGTGAACCCAAGTTCGTGCCCTCGCCAAGCCCTCTTCGCTGCTTGCTGATGCCCCTCTCGGGCACCTTCCCATCCAATCCGAGCTTCTCACTTCACTCCTCGTCCCACACAAATTCTCCCGCCCTACCTCCTTCGCTCCGGTGCACCGTCATTCACTCAGCCGTCCGATTCCTCCGCGGTCTCCTCTCCGTTCGTCAATGCCTACGTGGCATTCTACGTCGGTCGCCGCGAGCAACCCTCGCGCCCAGACGTGCCGGCCCACGGGCCAAGCAGCGCGCTCGTGGCCTGGCGCAACGACTGAGCCGATCGATCCCTGAACCTCTTGCCAAAGTCATTGCTTCTCTCTCAATCACTTCTTCTCTTCTTGGCCAAGCCTATCAGCCAGCCCACCAGGCCACGGTCCATTAATACCTTTCTCCTCCCCAAAGGTAAAAGTCTATCTGAGGTCCCTTCTGGCCTCCTTTCTCGCTGGGCTTCAGCCCAATGCTCACCAGTTCAGCCCAATGCTCACCAGACCACAAGTCTACTATATGTCCTTCCTGCCTCAGCCCATGGAATATTGTTGGGAATATTTCATTCCAATTCAAATAAATCATTTTACAAATCCCAGAAAATCCTTTAATCTTTCAAAAATCTTATCTCCCAATCTGTAACTCCGATCGATCCCGTTGCAAACTCCAAATTTCTAAAATTCAGATCTATCCGACGATGCTATTAGTTTTAGTTATTGATAATAGTATTTTCTTTTAAGGATTTTATGTGGTTTTCTCTCTTTTGCACGTAGTCAACACTGATGAAATTTATTTTGGCCACAAAATCTCGAAGACTTGGAAGATGAAGACCTGAGGCAAATCACCCTTTGAACATATTGCTCTTAGTTTATAAAATGTTTTGTTTGTAAAACTGCATTGCTAGTGTACATGATAAACTTGACTGACCTTGGTATGTGCAACAAACCGACGGCCCTACATATTAGTTGCATAATGCCAGTAGGATGTTGATACCCCCACCCCTTGGAACCTCGGTAACCATTGACTCAAGCATATATATTGTACTGATGGTCCCACTCACATCAAACTTGATTGTCAATATGGAAAAATGGGTTTACCAAAGCTTTGAAAACCCGACATGTGGTGTCGGTGAGTTTGCAAAATGACAATAGTTTGCGAAAACCCAGGATGCAAAGTGGTCGCCTTGGTGGTGATCCTATATATTCACGTATAAGGATCAATTCATTGGGGAATTCTATCCAAGTTTCTCACAGTGTGACCACATGGTGGTATGGGATACTCTTGATTATGTAATTACTTGGTTAGAGATGGCGTGTATGCTAATAGTTGGGGAATGCCAAGATCAGGAGATGTGAGTTAATATGATGCGTCGGGCGCAAATAAGAATTTAACGTGCTGGCACATGTGAATAGTGGCATTTTGGATTTCTAGGTAGACGAGGGCCGAGGTTTGCCTAATACTCGATTCGTAGAGAACCTTTCTATGTGGCATATGGTATCCTTGGTTGATTTTGGAAAGGCCTTGTCACGGACCTCCTTGCTTGGCCATTGAGGGAGTATGATCGAGTCTTGTGGGTAAAGCTTGTGTCATCAATAGAGGTTACCAAACTATTCAAACAGTCATGCTCGCTCGGCCCAAGTTTTGTCGATTTCCATGCCAAGGTGTCCATCGCTACTATGCAGATACTGTAGTGCATTCTGTAGCTGCAAGTTTAAGCACATTTTTGAGTCTTTTGCATTTCAGAATGATTAGTTTAATGTTGTAGTAAATGTTATATTTACTTTAATTTTATCTGTTGCTATTTCCTCTGCATGTTTATTTTGTTATTTTGAAAAAGAAAACAACAATCATTCACCCTCCCTCTAATCGATATCATCAGATCCAACAGGTAATCTTTTTTTTAGATAATGGGAAGAGGGTGCAGCTATCACGATTTTATACAATCTCATTCAAAAAGTGAGAAAAAAAACCATCTTAATTCGGTTGAATCCACTCCCCTCCATAGAGATTAGGACACGACTACGCGCCCGGCGCCCAATAAAAAACGTAAAAATCGAACGCCTCCCCACGTCACGTCCATCCTAATATACTGCATGCACGTTTTAATTAGCACCTCTCTCCTATCTCGCATACTATAAAAGTTTAATCAAGTATGCATGCATGCATCTAATAATTTATTATGGTAGTTGTTGGGGGAGTGGCTTCACCCTCTTTGCCCAAACAAGTCAACAGGCTCCAAAGGCCCTACAACCTCCAAATCGGAGGCCCCCTGGGCCTATGAAAGACGAAGGCCTTTTCGCGAGTCGAGGGACCTCTGAGAGGGACCCCCCTCGGAGGGGGTCGCCGGAGGTCTAGGGGTTCCCGCCAATTCGATGGAGGCCGAGTCAACGGAGACGAAGTAAAAGAGCGCAGTGGGGCATTTATGGCGCCATCTACCATGACGCAAGCGGGAATCTAGTGGTTGGGCAGAGCCCTCCATTACCCAGAGCATGTTGTTATCCGGGTAATAGAGGGATGCCGAGCGTGCCGGGATTCCTGGGAAGGCCACGATGTCGCCTTAATGGGCGCTGTTCCATCCGGTGTCCCCTAGACAATTACATAGATACCCCTATTAGGGGGCCCACTGGCCAGTCTCGGGAAAGGGCAACCGGAGGCTAGGGGCCCATCCGTATTCTCCTGTATGTCATCTTCGGCTATAAATATGTAACTTGGCCCTGTAAGAGGGCATTGGATATTGGAATACAGAAATACAGAATACAGTTATATACTAGTGCCCTGCTTTGGTCCCTGTTGGATCTTGTCCCAACAGTAGTTCTAAGTCTTTTTAACAAACTTCAAATGATTTTTCCTGTTAAATTACTTATTCAATATATGATCCGATTGTACTGTTGTATCCGTAGCAATTAAATCTTTACAACAAGACCTCATATGATTATATTTGCAATGAAAAAATATATATGTTTAAACTCTTGGGATTTGATGTTTCACATGTGAGAGATAAATGTTTCAAGCAGAATTTAACTTTGTTGCATGTGTGATGTTTTGATTTTTTTTGAATTTTCTTGCTGAAACATCTCAAAAATACTTGATGAAACATGCAAGGAACACCATGTGCAACATTTACAATCTCAAAAATACTTGATGAAACATGCAAGGAACACCATGTGCAACATTTACAAATAAAACTAGTAAAACTTCGAAAAATACTTATTGAAACATCACGTGCAACAATTTAAAAAAAGATCCACTATTACTAAAAAACTTAAAACGTGCCACATAGTCCAATTTTAATTGAAACATTCGCTTTCCTAACGTGAAACATTAAACTTCACTGGTTGAAACATATCTTTTTAGCATCTAATATAATCATGTGACATCTTATTATAAAAATTTTATTATAATGAGTACAATAATATAATCAAACTATAAATTGGATAAGTAGTTTAATTGAAAAAATCTTCCGAAGAAGCAAAAATAAGAAACATACATATAATGGTTGCATGCATGCATACACAAATGTCTTTTTAGAGAAAAGAGACAGACAAAACACAACAAGTGCATGAGCAGCCAGCGTAGCGTGGGTGCCCGATTTCTAGGTTCGCATCGGGTGCTCTATGTGAATCAATCTCCTAGAGATTAGATTATGGCTTGGTGCTGTCCGGAGCTGTACTGCCGTAGTGGTTTCAATTCATGGATGTGCAGGCGAAGTGGTTTTAGTAGTGACTTCCATGGACAAGAATGGCAAAAACTAGTGCAGTATCTCTAAAACCAAGCATACTAACACGAACAAATCGAAATGGGGCTGTGGAAATTGACTAATACCAAACCTACAGCCTATAAGTTGCAGCTTAATCCTAGCTGCATTCGACCGCAGTGCACTACCAAAAAATTGCAATCCCTCTGTTTCATGTTAAAGTCACTTTGACTTTTTTTCATACTCAAACTTTTTTTAAATTTGATCAAATTTATAGAAAAAATATAATATCATTTTCAACACAAAACAAATATATTATCATAATACATTCAATGCTAGATTTAATGAAACTAATTTTGTATTTTAGATGTTGCTAAGTTTTTTATAAATTTAATCAAACTTAATAAAGTTTGGCTAGAAAAAATAAGACAAAGTGACTTATAATATCAAATGGAGAAAGTAACATCTATATGTAACTACCAGTCAGAAGCAATGGAGAACAGGAGAAGACTAGTACGTTATTGAATTGACCTAAGGTAAATGCCCATGGAAGCTTCACTGAATGTCTGGGTGGGTTGAGCCATCGCTGGCAGTGTGGTTGGAGATATTGCTCGTTAATTCTTTCCATTTGCACACAGACCAACTTAGTTCAAGTGGCCAACTGGATACCGATCCTATTAGTATACTTTGACGCACGGCATCATCGTCGTCTCTTCCCCGTCAACCGTGTTACGATCGAAATTGCTGTGGACCTCTTCCTCATCAGTTCAATGATCGATATATATATGGTAACCTACGTACCCTTCACGCGTGTATTTCTATGCTCTTTGATATCTTGCGTCTTCAACCTCAGTCGCAAGTATGCTTTCCCTCCACGTATTCATCGGGCTGCTTCTCCTCTCCCTGCATGCTCCTCCATATTCCGCCGCCGATGATACTCTCGCAGCGGGTCAAGTGCTCGCCGTCGGTGAGAAGCTCGTCTCGAGGAACGGCAAGTTCGCGCTTGGCTTCTTCCAGCCAAGTGCAATAGCCATCAGTAAGTCATCCAACTACACTCACGCCCTCGGTTGGTACCTTGCCATTTGGTTCAACAAGATCCCGATTTTTACCACTGTATGGGTTGCTAATAGGGAGAGGCCAATCATCGTTCCTCAGCTCAAATCAACACAGCTAAAAATATCAGGAGATGGCAATCTTTTCATCCTAGACCATGCTGCTAAGTCTATAATCTGGTCCACTCACGTCGTTAATAGGGCAGAAACCAGCATGAACGCGAGTGCCACTCTCCTGAATAGCGGAAACCTTGTAGTACAAAACCCATCAGGTGTATTCTTGTGGCAGAGCTTTGACTACCCAACGGACGTTGTTCTTCCTGGTGCGAAGTTTGGCTGGAACAAGGCCACTGGGTTGAATCGCCTTGGGATATCAAAGAAGAGTCTGATCGATCCAGGCCTTGGCTCATACAGTGTTGAACTAGACACGATTGGTGCCAGGGGGCTGATCCTCAAGCATCGCAACCCCTCTGTGGAGTATTGGTCACCGATAAAGCATTGATTATACCGATACTTAAGTCTTTGTTTGAGATGGATCCGCGGACCAGAGGCTTGATTACCCCGGCATATGTCGATAATAGTGAAGAAGAGTACTATATCTACACTACGTCGGATGAATCATCCTCTGTGTTTGTGTCGTTAGACGTTACGGGGCAGATCAAGATGTATGTATGGTCACAAGGCAACGAGTCTTGGCAAAGCATATATGCACAGCCTGTTGATCCTTGCACTCCCTCTGCTACCTGTGGACCTTTCACCATCTGCAATGGTAATTCCAGTCAAATATGTGACTGCATGGAGAGTTTTTCTCGGAAGTCACCGTGGGATTGGGAGCTCGATGATCGAACAGGAGGGTGCATCAGAAATACCCCATTGCATTGTGTAAGTGAAAAAAACATGACAAGTTCAACTGACATGTTCCAACCTATAGGTCTTGTTACATTGCCCTATGACCCCCAAATTATGCAAGATGCTACAACTAAGGGTGAATGTGCACAAGCTTGTCTCAGTAACTGCTCTTGCACCGCTTATTCTTATCAAAATAGTAGATGCTTTGTCTGGCATGGGGAATTACTTGATGTAAATAAAAATGATGGCATTTACATTAATGCGGACAACGTTCTACACCTTCGTCTTGCTGCCACAGATTTCCAAGATTTGAGTAAAAACAAAAGAAAACCAAATGTTGCACTTGTTGCGGGTGCAAGCATTGTTAGTTCTGGGTTAGCATTGCTCATGATACTGCTAATGATTAGAAGGAACAAATTCAAGTGTTGCGGTGCACCATTCCATGAAAATGATGCCTGTTGTGGAATCATAGCCTTTCGATACACTGATTTAGCTCATGCTACTAAAAACTTCTCGGACAAATTAGGAGCAGGCGGGTTTGGCTCAGTATTCAAAGGAGTGTTAACTGACCTGACTACTATAGCAGTGAAAAAACTTGATGGTGCTCGTCAAGGTGAGAAGCAATTTAGGGCTGAGGTGAGCTCTGTTGGAATTATCCAACATATCAACTTAGTGAAATTGATCGGCTATTGCTGTGAGGGTGATAAGAGATTGTTGGTATATGAACACATGTTGAATGGTTCTCTTGATGTTCATCTATTTCAGAGCCATGGAGCTGTCCTAAATTGGATTACCAGGCATCAAATAGCGATAGGAGTTGCTAGAGGATTGTCCTACTTGCATGAGAGCTGTCGTGAATGCATCATACATTGTGACATTAAACCAGAAAACATACTTCTCGATATATCATTTTTTCCAAAAATTGCAGACTTTGGAATGGCAACATTTGTAGGAAGGGATTATAGCCGAGTTCTAACTACTTTTAGAGGAACTATTGGGTATCTTGCACCAGAGTGGATTAGCGGAGTTGCTATTACTCCAAAAGTTGATGTTTACAGCTTTGGTATGGTACTGTTTGAAATCATATCGGGAAGGAGGAATTCACCTGAAGTACACACTAGTGGTAATAATGATGCTACTTATTTCCCTGTGCGAGCGATTAATAAGCTGCATGAGGGAGACATGAGCTGTTTGGTGGACCCAAGATTACACGGTGACTTCAATTTGGATGAGGTTGTCAATGTTTGCAAAGTTGCATGTTGGTGTATCCAAGATAATGAGTTTGATCGGCCCACAATGCATGAAGTGGTCAGGGTTCTCGAGGGTCTACAAGAGCTTGATATGCCCCCAATGCCAAGGCTACTTTCGACTTTAACAAACTTCTCTGCTGTGGCTTCAATGTAATTGTGCTTTCTTGTAGTTTCTGCAAATTATAATTCTACATGGAAGAAAATGATAAAGAAAACATGATTGTACTTGCTAAATTGTATCTTTTCATTTAATTAATGGCTTCTCATGGTAAGCAAGGATTGTATCAAATCATAAAAGAACTTGAAATATGTGTATGTTTGATGCGATATGTACCCATTACATGGTAATATATTTTGGATATATCATGACATGAATCCATTACATAGTGCTTGATTTCTGGGATATACAACTTCAAATTGTTTATTGAAATCTGCCACCAATTCTGGTTGTCTAATAACTAAAAATGTCAAGACATGTAGTACATATAAGATGCCTTCTGAATGTGTCTGATATAGTTCCTAGAGAAGAGTCCATTGGGTGCTAGGATAATGCATTGTCTTCATTTTGTGTTTGCATCCTCAACTGCAAGAGATCAAACCATGACATCAAAATCAGAAAAAGGTTGACACTTAATCAAATTAAGGTCTATTTTAGATTTCACTCTTCTTCTATTACTACTAGCATAGCATGATGCGTTGAAGCGCATCTGGTGAGGGTCGTTGTTGTAAAATCACGGTGATGATTAGTTTGTGATGAACAATTGGCAAAGATGTTGATACAAGTTGATTTTATTGTTTATTATTTTATAACGGTTCATGTACATTACCTATACCATTATTGCGCTAATTTGAATTAAGATGGGTAGAACTTGTGCTCGAAACATGATTTTATTGATGTTCATGTGCATGTGTTGTTTGAGACTGGAGCAGCACAGTCGGTGGAAGGAAGACTAAACTAAGGGGGAGTTGAGGTCCATACGGTTAAGGATGTCATGCGGGACGCTCACCGCTCGGGCTAGAGAACTATGCATATAAAGTAGAGGTTTCCAAAGGAAATGAGTTAAATTTGGAGGAAGTCTATAATTAATTTGGAATGTTTGGAGAAATAATTGTAATGCAAGGGAACCCTTGTCGTAAGTAGGGTTAGGAGTTGTAGATTAAATTTGAAGAGAGCGTAAATTCTAAAAGACTGTAAAATAATTAGAGTTTGAGAGAGTCCTAATATGATTATAAGTCCTACTTGATGATGGAAATCGTGGGTACATAAACACCCGAAGGAGAGCAATATGGCAGGACACCTTTGTGAAAAGCAAAATTATAGCTTAAATACCTTTTCTCTTTTATCTTAGATTATAGTTTGAGGGACTAGAGGAGTGATTTGGATGCACTTTGTAAGCACTTTGATTCAATAAAGAATATCTTCATGCAAAGAAAAGTGTATTAATCTTGCTTTCTTTTATATTGGTTTTATACTTTATATTATTGGATTTGATTTCATGAAAACCTTAACAGAGCAATGGAAAAGAGTTGTTTTTTGTCTTTCATTTTTAAGTTAAATTTTCATTCCATAATATTTCATTTCTTTTTTTGCTTTCGCTACCATTCACCTCACCTTTGGTAGGCTTAGTTTGTGATATTTCAATCTACAAGGTATTAGAGCTACATTTGCTTCCTCTTTCAATCTTAACCTGTAATGCCCCAAGTACTCTCTTACCTGGAGTGCTACACACTACACAACAAAATTCACTAAGTCTTAAATTCATTAAAAATTTTGACAGAGTCTCTAGTGTAAATATGGACATCCAAAACAGACAGTTATAAAGTAAACTAATAATAATATCATCCACCCACTACTCTTTATAGCTAACTCTATATAATGACATGACTAAAATATTATTACAAGTCCAAACCACAACATAGTTTAAATGTCATTATGAACCAAAGCAATATAGATTGATAGTGTGCAAAAAGATGTGTATATAAGGGAGCTACTTCCCGCCCATGTCGGTCTCAGTATGTACCTAAAACCAAATAAAAAACAAGAGTATAGCAATACTCAGCAAGTACAATATAGAACTAAAAAACACATACACACATGATTGGCGATAAAGAATGAGCAGATAACTTTCTTTCTTTAAAAAGAAACATCTTCTCAAACACCAAGTTAAATAAAATAGTAGTTCTCATCCCGGAAAAATATGAATTGAAATAGTAGTTTCCATCCCGGACAATTGTGAATACATCCTAGCATTTGCCAGCAAAGCCAAGTAAACGTGATCAGTGCTTACCCATAGGAACATGAATAAAGAATCAGATAGCACATCCATGACTTGCATAGAACATGAATAATTGAAACTGAAAACAAAGAACCAAATTGCACATCCACAGCAAGCATGAAATTTGAATTATTTAACCATAACCAAAATCCAAAATATTGAAACAAGAATAACGTCGTGAACATAAGATAAAGTTGAAATATAAATAGCATGAATGATAATATGAACATATGCAGTCACATAGAAATATAATAGAAACAAATAGATAGAGCAAACAATCCATGAATCACACAATTAATTCGTCATGTACTTGCCTTTAACCTCGGTGGTAACCCAACGCAACACCCTTCACACTAGATTTCTCTACACCTGTGGAGTAATACTACAAGTAAAATATCTAGAGGAATTGTTGAGACTAACTATAAATATCTAAAATATCGTGAAATATCAAAACCTAAATTTGGTATTTATTTGTCGACCTGTACAAAACAACCTATACTATGTATAGTCCATACAATGTTATATACATGTCTCGCAAACCGCCAAACGAAAAGTAACAAAAGATAGCACTTCGAACATCTACAGAAAATTATATATGACTTTCATACTAAGCATAAAACTCCTTGTTTTTCACGCGCACACTTTTCAAACTGCTCAACGGTGTGTTTTGTTTCTATATAAAAATTATTTTAAAAAATCATATTAATTCATTTTTAAAAATAAATTAATACTTAATTAATCATGTGCTAATGAGTCATTCTGTCTTACGTATCGAGGGATTAGTTTTCATCCCTAGGAAACGAAAGTAGCCTTAGGACACTTAACCTGAACCCTGTTGGTTTAATACCAGATTAGAAAATACTGTTTTCAGCCTATAAACGACAACTAAAAAAAACACACGACTGGAGATCCAATCGATTCCTACGTGAAAATTGAACTTCCATGAACTAAGAGAAGTTATCCTTACAGAGGAGAAAAATCAAATTTGAGGTGAATTTTTGGAATCCCAGAAAATCCCCAACTTTGCCTCTCTTCCCCTTTTTCTTCTTTTCCCCTCCTGCTTCCTCTGCCCTCTGAACCTTCTCCTCTCTGATCGTTGAAGAAGCAACAGCAACAGACCACCCAGTAGCAGCAGCAGCGAGCAAAGCACACAGCAGGAACAGATCAGATCGACAGCAGCAAGCTAGAGCTCAACGGGAAGAAGCAGAACATAAAGGAACCACCGGTGGCGACGGATGACGACGGCTGCGGCGACCGGCAACAGCTGTGGCGGCGGCGGCGCCGAAGCGGCAACAGCAACAGCAGCAGTGGCGGCAAGAGCGCATGAGCCAGTATTTTTGATATTTTAACTTTTTTTATAAAACTTATTTTACAATTAGACCGTGACAAATACTATAATTAAAAATAAGCCTTTTCCTCAGCGCCATACCAAGATTCATTGTCTCATCACAAAGGTCATGACGCTGAGCATCCGGTGATAAAACGTCATGATGGACCAATGGACAACACAAACAAGAACTTTACTTGTAGTCTATCTGGTTGTATCTTTCCTTTCCCAGCAGGGTTCAAGTCCTTGTCCCCTCTTTCTATTGTTTTTTGCACTGTTTGCCCACACAAAAAAAAAGACCCCAAAAAAGCTGCTGCTGTGAGAACTCAAACCACAACCACGCCAAACCCCATTTTCTTGTTATAGTCTATTTATAAAATAAGTTTAATAAAACGGTTAAAATATCAAAATTTCACCGCAGGAGCGGTGGCGGCTAGGGCTGCAGGCTCTCGATCTCTTTTTTTTCCTTTTTTTTCTTTTTTTATTCTGTTGGTTATATAAAAACACTATAACGGAGATCTAATGGCCCACATTAACACTACTAAGAGTATAGGTTTTTCCAGACGGTCAAAACACATTTTCGCGTGCGGTTGCCTGACCCGTCTGTCCTTAGGTGTTTGCGAAGATCAAAATTTTCGCATGCGAGCGGCCCCACCGCACATGAAAATGTATCTGCGCAGGCGGGCCGCTTAACTTGGCCACACGGGAAAATCGATCTTCGCGTGCGGTCGCGTTACGCGGCCATCTGGGAAGATCTTTTTTCCCAAATGGCTGTGCAATACCTAGTCGTTTGGGAAGTTGTCGTACGCTATACCGAAATATTTTTCGCTATTGATCATTGAGTTTTCGAATGGTACACGTACAAGCTAATCTAGTTGTCGTTATTCACACATAGTACAAACTTGATTGATTACAAATGAAGATATTAGAAGGGAATACAAACATTGTTATATAGAAAATATAATATACATATGTGCATACACATATGAAAATATTTATTTTACAAATGACTACAAATGTTACAATTGAACGCAAATACATGTTTTTTTAGATCTACATATGTTCTTTCTCCCACTCCCTTAGGGGTTTGAATTTGTCCTCTAGTGCAAGTTGACTTTCATTGTCGTAGAATTCCCCTAATCGGTTACAGACATCGCGATGGAGGAAGTGGCACAGATCTGCACAAAAGTTAAGAAGTGTTTTTTTTTGTTGAACTGGTTTGCTACAACTGGAACTTGGCCATCACGTGTCTTGGCTCGACGGGCTTCCCATCTGCGTTGAGAGCGGATATTAGTACGTTTCCTTTGGCAACTGGTTCTTCTCTCATCGCGTCGTTTCTTTGCACGTCCTCCTGCACTTGCAGACATATCTGTACGCTCTGGGCCCGATGTGGCTGTGTTCGTCTCTACTTCAGCTTTGGCAATAGTCTGGGTGGCCTTTCGTTTTGAGCGACGCCGAGTAGCCATCTGCACGAACACGCCATTAGACGCCTACGATCTCGATAGGTATAAAAATTGGGATGCCAAACTTTCGGACTTGCTTCCTACTCGACAGGTATATAGTCCGGGTCTTCCTCAGGAGCAGGCACCATTTGCGTTATTTCTACCGCAAAAGGGTCGATAGGGTTGCGCCATGATTCCTCGCTAGACGTCGCCTCATTTCCGGCATTTGCTACGGGTGCCTCGGAGGGAACTTTGTCGTTCGACATTTGTTGTATGGTCGTTCTTCACATGTACAATTTCGCATCTCAAATTTAATTAGCACATTACATATTATATGTCTAAACAAATATATGTCTAAATCAAATTTAATTAGTGTCTAAATGAAATATATGTCTAATTAGCGTCTAAATCAAATATATGCCTAAATCAAATTTAATTAGCATCTAAATCAAATATATGTGTAAATCAATTATATGGGCTAAATTTGATTAGCGTCTACATTTAATTAGCATCTAAATGAAATACATGTCTAATTAGCGTATAAATCAAATATATGTCTAAATCAAATTTGTAAAATATGCAATCATTATCTATCTAACTATAATTAGTATTTTCATGCAATTACTACGAGTAAATTTTGTAAAAATACTGGTATATCCTTGAACGACAGATTTAGTGCTCAACTTATCACAAAAGTACATATCAATCTGCAGTACCATGTGAAAACTATGTTACATTGGATGGCTCGCATTGTTGCATATCGAACTGGAACTTTCAAGTCCATAATTTGATGATAAAATTGAATATATGGTCTAAATCAATTATATGGTCTAAATCAAATATATGTCTAATTAGCATCTAAATCATCACATCATCACATCATCACAAAATTTACCACATCTCACAAAATTGTCAGCATCATCACATCTCACACAATTGTCACACATCTCACAAAAATATTTTTTAGGAAATACCGGTGGTCGGTGGGGACGGCGGTGACGGCGGGATCGGTAGGGTCGGAGGTGAGGCCGGCGGTGACGGCGCGCGGGGTCTGCGGGGTTGGCGGTGAGGGCGTGTCCGGTCGGCGATGAGGCCGGCGGCGAAGGTCGGTGGGGAGGTCGACGGCGACAGTACAGAAGCGGTGGCGGCGTCGGCGTCGGTGTTGGCGTCGTCGCCGTCGGCTGGGAGAGAGGTCGGCGGTGGCGGCGGTGGAGGCTAGCTCAGCGGGGACGGCAGGTCTAGGCAGAGGCGGCGTCGGCGTCGGCGTTGGCAGCCTGGCGACGCTAGGGCTTGATCTCCGGGACTCGAAAAATTTCCAAGTCCCGCGCGCGCCTTATAAAACATGCCACATCATCACGTGCGGGCAACTTAACAACCCACACGCGAAAATATCTTTCCGTGCAGGCCGCTGAAACCGCCCGCACGCAACGATTTCTTTCTGTGCAGCCAGCTTAAGGGGCCACACGCATATCTCATTTTTCCGTGCGGGTCAGTTATGTGGACCACATGCAAAAATAATTTTCAAATTTCTTTTAAATAGTACAAAATTTTGAATATTACATTTTAAAATTCAAATAAAAATGTTTGTGCAGTTATTTATCAAAAATTTGACATGTTTTTTTCTCTATCTTTCATAATTTTTTTCTTTCTCTATATTTCTTTCTTTGTAAATTTTACATTTTTAAATTGAAAGTCTCGTTGATTTTGAACAATTTGTTTATTTAAAAATCATAAGATTTGCCCTGGGACTTTTGATGCATATTTTAAAATACAATTTTAATTAATTTTTTATCCAACACAAATTTAATACATGTCTACTCATTGGACCACAACATAACAGATCCCTCCAATACGAAATACATAGTGTTATACATATGTTTCCCAAACAAAATCAATACAAAAACAAACCAACGTTTCACACTTTTTGCAACACCATCGGCCCGCACATGCGAAAAGCTCTCTTTGTTAAGGGTTCACTCTATGCGTTTGATTCGGTTAGAAAGATCGGTGAATAGTGGTATGTCATCGTATTGGTTGTAATCACACGCGTGTTCAATGTTGTCAATGCCAACAATATGTTGCTTTCTATGTATAGTAATGTCCATCCTCTCGTCAGAAAGGTCCTTCACATAGAGGGTTCTTCACATAGAAAAATTGTGCAACACGCTCGGCAAGAACCCAAGGATCATCCTTGTGGCCTAGTTTACTGCGTTCCACAACCGTAAGGCCGTAGTAATCCAGGGATACGCCTGTTGTGTCTTTTCCCATTGGCATCGAAGCACAGGGATCTGGATGTTTAGTCCGTAGTCAAGTTCCCAAATTTCTTGTATGATCCCGTAGTACGACTTCTTGTCGCTTGTTGTGTCGAATGCTTCGACACGAACTCCACTATCCTGAGATGCGCTTTTCTTGTCCTTACTTATCGTGTAAAACGTATATCTGCCGATGTTGTACTTTTGCCATGAGGTCATGAGGCTAGATGGGCCAGTCGCCAGCCTCTGCAAAGTTATTTCCTCAAGGAATTCACCAAATGGCAGGTTTTAATTCTTTAACCATTGAGGAAATTTACGCTTATGTTCTTTTGAGATCCAAGCAGCGGGTCGTCCAGGGTTGCAGGCTCTGATCTCATTCATATGTTGTTCAATGTACAGCTCGACAATGGCGAGCTGTTGCAGCACGTTGCTATGCATATCTGCTACAACTTTGTAGTTGTTATCATACAAACGTTTCTTGCCTACGGTTCCCTTCCCAGTTAACCTCCCCTCGTGTAGAGCCGAGGGTATCTCAATGGGAGTGACATCCTTCATGTAATCTATACAACACTCAACCACCTCTTCAGTTGTGTACCCCTCTATCATTGATCCCTCCGAATGAGCACGATTGCGGACATACCCTTTCAGAACCGACATGTATCTCTCGTACGCCCACATTTGATGTAGGTATAGGGGATCAAGTTCGATAATCTGAGGGACGATGTGGACAATCAGATGCTCCATCATATCGAAGTAAGATAGAGGAAAATACATCTCTAGCTGGCACGTTGTCTTGACCATGAATGCCTAAAGGGGTCCTAATTCCTCTGGATCAAAAACCTTATGTGAAATTCGATTGAAAAAGTAGCACCACTTTGTTATCGCTACCTTAGTGTGAACTGGCTTGACCGCTCTTCTTGCAATAGGAAGACAGTTAACATCTTATGACAGTTATGAGCATTATATCCAGAGATAGTCAAATCTTTCATTGATACATGTTTTCTAATGTTCGATGAGAAACCAGTAGGGACTTTCAAACCAAACAAGCATCTACAGAAAGCATTTTTCTCTTTTGGTGTCATTGAGTAGCATGCCGGTGGAATCTCGATCTTCCCATTAGCCAACTCTTTTGGGTGAAGGTCATGCCTTATGTCCAAATTTACCAGGTCGGTATGTGACTTCAGTCCATCTTTTGTCTTACTTGGGATGTCCAATACAGTGCCAATGGTGTTGTCGAACACATTCTTCTCAAGATGCATTACATCAATGGCACGACGAATCTCCAGGTCTTTCCAGTATGACAAATACATGAAAAAGATTGAGTGCTTCTTGAAAGGCAAAGTATTATCCTGATCCGTTGCTTTCTTCCTCTTGCCTGCCTTCTTCTTTCCCTTCCCGAACACGACCTTAATATTCGTTGTCATGTCAAAGACTGCATTACCACATCATGTTTGAGGGGCAAGATCATTCTCTACTGTCTTGTCAAATAATCTGGTCATCGCACGGTACTTGTGTCTCTGTGGTAAGAACCTACGATGACACATGTACACTATCTTGCTTGAGGACATCAGGTACTTGTACGACGTGTTGTCCAGACAGATGAGACATCCAGTCTTCCCTTTAATCTGGCCTGAGAGCAAAAAGTTCACCGGTGGTCATTGATGGTAACGAGTATGATGGCACGTAGAGTAAAGTATTCCTTGCGGTATTCATCCCACACTCGTAACCCTTCTTCCACATATTTTACATGTCCTCCATCAAAGGTTCAAGAAACACATCTCTGTCGATCTCAGGTTGTTTTGGCCCTTGTATAAGGATAGTCAACAAAATATACCATTGCTTTTGACAAATCCATGTAGGAAGGTTGTACATGGTGAGTAGAATTGGCCAGGTGTTGTGTGAGCTGCTTAGGTCACCGAATGGGTTCATTCCGTCCATTCTCAAAGCAAACCTTACATTTCTCGGATCCTTTGCAAATTCTGGGTGTTTCGCATCAAAGGTTTTTCACTGTCGAGCATCGGCGGGATGTCGAATCATACCATCCATCTTTTAGTTCTCTTGATGCCATCTCATCAACTCGGCATCGGTACAGTTTGAAAATAGGCGCTTCATGCGATCTTTCACTGGCAGGTACCGCATCACCATGGCCGAAATCTTTTTCTTTCTATCCATTAATGAATCTTGGTTGACAACCTCACTATCAGAGGCTTCGTTACCCGTTTTATACTGACTCATCTCACATGTTGGGCAACTATCCAAATCAGCGTATTCCGTGCGGTACAATATACAATGATTTACACATTCATGGATCTTTTGAACACCTAGAGATAATGGACATATCAGTTTCTTCGCTTGATACGTGTTGGACGACAACAAGTTAGGCTTAGAAAGCATAACTCTCAACAGACCCATCAAATCATTGAAGCTAGTGTCCAACCATCCGTGCCTGGCCTTCAATTTGAGAAGTTCTAGCACAGAACGCAACACTGTATAATCCTTGTCACACCCCTTGGATTCATCGTAAAGAAGGTCATTCGCTGATTTTTGCAATGCTTCCCAATTGTCCAACCCTCGAGTTGTACCAGTTAGGACCTCTGGTTCAGCGTGTCACAACATATCCTCCAGATCAAAATCAGCCTCTGAATTGTCAATACCAGAGCCACCAAATTCCGGCATCGTTTCATGGGACATGTCTTTAATTATAAAATTTTCTACCTCATCGAAGCAAATATCAGCAGTCTCTTCATCAGGAACGTCGACTTCCCCGTGATAGGTCCATACCTTGTAATCATCCTTAAATCCACGCTCCATTATGTGCCCCAAAATTTTTTTCGAATCTTTCAACATTTTCTCATTCTTGTAATTAAAGCATGGACAAAAAATGTCCCTTCTATTCTTCCTCGAAGCATGTGCCTTTGCCTGATCAACAAATTCGAATGCTTCCTTCATGAATGCCGGATGAGTTCTTCGTGTCTCATACATCCATGCCCGATCCATCTCCTGAAAAACATTTCTAACGAGTCTTATTGCATAATATGAAAAAAATATCCCCTAAAACTTAAACCTACAATACATTACTCTTCATGCATTAGTGTTTCCAATAACATTGTATTTAAACTATAAATTGAAAAAATTGCCTACAATAATACAGTTTGCAAAACTGCAAAATTCATCGAATTCCACCGAAGATATTTGAAATAAATGGAGGCAAAATAAACCAATACTAAATTAAAGTAGTATGCACTAGTAAATACTTTTCAAATTTTGCCATGCAAACAATATATTTAAGCTAAAAATAACCCTACAATTGTCCATTTGTAAAAGTGCAAAATTCTTTGCCTTTCACCGATGAAAATTGAAATAAATGGAGGCAAACTAAACCAACATTACGTTAAAGTAGTATGCACTAGTAAATACTTGTAAAATTGTGCCATGCAAACAATATATTTAAGGTAAAAATAGAAAAATAGCCTACAAAAGTCCATTTGCAAAAGTGCGAAATTCGTCGCATTTCATTGATGAAAATTTAAATAAATGGAGGCAAATGAAAGAGGAAAGCAAGCATGAAACCTTTTATATGGATGCCAAGCAAAGAATTGAAGTTGAAAACCTCCCCTTTTTTTACTAAGTTTTGGAGAGAAACGTCGAGTTTGAATGGTTGCAGCTCGGTCTGGGGACCTAATATGGTGCCGATCATTACATGCGGTCCTATTAAGTCCCCCGCATGCGATAATGGGCATATTATCCCGTGCGGGTCTCTTAAGCGACCACATCCAATGTCTCAAGCGGCGCCTTAAGAGGCCCGCACTCGATAATACGCCCATTAGCGCGTGTGAGCGGCTTAAGTCACCCGCACGCGATAATGCATTATTGTGTGCATTCTATGGACCGGCCCCAGGGGACCAGTTTTTGCAGACGCGGCCATTTATGGCTCGCCTGGAATCTAACAAGGGCCTCATATAGAAAAATCAAATCTGCAGTAGTATGATTCAATCCCGGGATTTTGTTCGGACTTTGATTACTACAAAGTTATAGTCTACTTCGCACTACTCGATGGGCTCTACACATCCACGGTACCTGATCGTCTATTCAAACAACGGTTTAAAAGTCAAATTTTAGCGCATTTGTTCTAATATTTCCCGGAATACACTAATTCAAAACTTGGTATATTACATAACCAACATTGAGTTTTTGGCCTGCCTGAAAAGTTTTCTACCAGGTCTCATGGTTTTGATGCAGTTGACTTTCAGTTTTGGAAGCAAAATATACAATCTTACATCATGTCTCAAGGTTTTTATATTTGAAGCTATTGTTGCTATAAATAAAGTTGAGTTTGAATATAATTGCAAAGCTGGCAATATGATTTTGAGTAGTTTTTCTTTTTCTTTTTCTTTTTATCAGATTTTTCATCTTGAAACCACGCATGAGATGTAGAAAGCTATTTGTCATTATCACCAAGGCTCTTCTACAACTAAGGTAGCACAAAAAGATGTTTTCAGTGGGCAATACATGGGATTTGAGATGAAACCTGGTAAACCTTTGGATGATTAATGAAACAACCCTTAAAATTACCAAAATTTTAAAATAGATTTACTTTGCTATGTTTTCTAAATACATAACTTTATTTATAATTTCCTTTCATGTATTTCTTTTCGTTTCTATTTTAAGAAAGTGCATCTAAAATTCAAATATTTGAATCCCCTATTCCTTCCGTCCTTGTTTTAAGATTTTCATCTTCTAACCCACACTCTCGCCTTTGTTCTTACCATCCTTTTCTCATTCACCAAATCGTAGATCCTCCTCAGTATGTTTCCGACTTTCATGAGTACAATCCTATGTCTCACTTATACACTCTTTATCTATTTTATCTCAAATACTAAAGTGACACACTCTTCCAAAATCAACTACTAGTTAATCTATATAGTTTCCAGCCTTGCCACCTCAGATACCATTGCCACTAAAATCAAACAAGACACCTCACGCAGTGTTCATACCCATTATCTTTGCCTCATTCCAGCAATATTGTGATCATATCCAAACCAAGTTCCACTCCATACTGCCCACATTGCTCTAAATGAGCTACAACCACCAAAACCAAATTGATGTCACCACTACAAAAACCCCACCATTACTCTAGGTTACACCCTAATTCTTTCCATACACAATTCCATCATCCATGCATACCACCCACACAACTACGGAATTTATCAACCTAATTAACGGTCTAATGCGGCCCATATCGGCCTGACCAAAGCTGCGCCACATCAACCTCCATTCCGTGCCCAATACCAATCCACTGTTGTCAAAACCTACAATGATCCGGCCATGGGCAAACACCTACTTTCTTATCATGTGCTTTAGTTTCCCGCACACGCCCCTCAAACACCTCTGGCCCAAGCCAATCAACTCAGTTCGACATATATCCAAATAATCTAGCCACAAAATCTTCCATCACTATTGTATTTTTTCCCTCACAAATCCGTGTTACATCTTCTAAATTCCATGTTAATAAAATCAAAGTTCATCTCTTTGGCTGCCCATTTCCTTTTCCGCATTGTGGCGCCGGAGCTCAGGATGAACGACCTGGGGGAGCCGCACCAGCACATACTTGGTGGCGGCGGCAAAAATTCGAAAGGTCTCAAAGCAGACAATCCTGGCAGCCGTACACCGGCCTGGGCAGCACGCGCGCCTACGGGTATCAGCACTCAGCGGTAATATGGCTGACCACGCATTACGATGGATGAGCTTCCTGTCATCAATCTGCTTCAGCGCTTACATGCCACAGCCAACCTGCAGGCCGCAGCTGCAAATGCCAAAAGAAAAGCTGTCCTGAATCCGCCGTGAAGCAGCTTTTCCATCTGTCTGTAACCATTGCAAATTGACGTAGGAGTGCAACATATGATCCATTATGCAGAGGGTGAATTTATTTACGGATTTGTACTTTTGTAGCTAGTACTCCCTCATTCAAAGGCGAGGCCACCACCATTTTAACACGGATGAGTTCAATCAATACATGCAGCCGTAGTTGGTCGAGGATCTGCAGGCGCAACCATGATCATCATCATTTGATTGACGACGTAATTCATTAGTGGCTTCCATGGATGGGGCCTCCTATGCGTAGGTGGGCAAGGGGCCCAAGTCGCGCACGTAGCGCCCCTGGCCACGAGCTAACACCCCTCCAAAACCTTTTTATCTCTCCAATTAGACCTCTTTAAAATAATAAAAAATAATTAAATTGAAAGTTTTATTTTTCTAAACAAAAATTACTACAAAGTTTTACAATTTGAGTTGAAATCTTTAAACTTTGAGTTGAAAGTTTTTAAATTTGACTTGATTTTCTTTAAAATTTGAGTTGAAAGTTTTTGAATCTTGAGTTGAAAGCTTTTGAATCTGGGTTGAAAGTTTCGCATCTTGAGTTAAATGTTTTCACATTTGGGTTGAAAGTTTTAAATCTTGACTTGAAAGTTTTCATATCTGGGTTGAAAAGTTTTCAAATCCGGGTTGAAAAGTTTTCAAATGTTGACTTTGGTTAATTATTTTTAAAATTTTGAGTTTAAAGTTTTAAATATTTCAATAGAAGTTACATTATTTTCTTTTTCAAATTTGTGTTGACACACTCTTGAAAAAAATCACTTTCTAAAAAGAACAAGAAAAAAAGAGAAAAAAATCCCGCACGCCGTACGGCCCATAAGTTCCTGTTGCACTGTAGCTCCATGTGCGCGGGATTGATTTTCAGCGCATATGCGCGAGTTAAAAATTCTGTTCATAGACAAAAAGGCTGAAACAAAGTGTGACGCCTTTAATATACACATGAACCAGAATGGGGCCAAGGCCCGGGTGCCATAAAAATTGACCAATACCCAACCTACAGCTTATAAGTTCTCCTTAATTCTAGCTGCGCTCGCAGCCACTATCGTAGAATAACATATTAATGTCCTCATCATCAATGCCGGTTCGATAAAACCTGATATTACAATAGTTTCCTGCCAGAAAAACCGAGCTTGCGCTATGTACAAAGGAGGACCCGGCATTGATGCGAAAACACATCACCACACCACACACCACATAGAGTGGCAGAGGCAGATCATGGACAAAGAACAGCAAGGTGCTCGCAAGTCGATCTGCTCATCGTGCTCGGCATCGTCGTGCCGGAGCTTGGTGTGGATCGACCTGGAGCTGCACCGGCGGCGCCGCAGCATCCTTGGCGCGGACACAAACGTCGTTAACAGCGTGCTCAACCGCGACAAGGCGGGATGTCTCAGGCCTTGCCGGCGGGTGGCTTTCCATAACACCGGTCACACAACCCGCCCGACCTGCCAAAGTAGGCCCTCTTGCGTGTCCAATTATGGATGTCACCAGTGAGTTCTCGCTGTTGATTAAGGAGGTATCAAACAATGGTAACAATATTTTTAATTTCAATTTATGTGGTCCCTTTGGATATTTATACCGGCGTCTAAAATAAGAGCACAATAACAAGACGTACCAGAAATAATTAATACTGAAAAATTATAATGTTGCACTTGATACATCCTATACACCATAAAATTGCTGAAAACAATAATTCATGTTCAATCGCGTGGCGGTGTGGCATGTGATCGGATCGGAATTTCCTTTTTGGCAACCAGAGGTATCCGTCCAATTTTTTTTTCACATAGCGTGCGCTACTTTTATTTCACACACCATCCCGTTTTTATTTTTTGAAGGTAATCCTTTGAGTGGGATATACATATGTTGGGCTTTGAAGCTAGTAAGGCTAGGTCCAATTTACCTTTTTCACTTTTGTATTATAACAATTTATTTGTTTATTTCGGATAACCAACATACCTATAATGCCACGTTTAACTAAAATTTTATATGTACAAAATTTACATATACAAAGTTTCTATCCGCAAAGTTTATATGTACAAACTATCTATGTATAAAGTTTATATACTCTCTCTCTCTATATATATATATAAAGTAAAATTAGTTGGGGCACCATGGTGTTCGGGCAGCACGATTCAAATTCAGTATATACCCAATTTGAATGAGTATGTAATTGTTTTGAATGCTTAGGTATGAACATTAACTTTTTTACTAACTAGTTCAAACAAATTTGAACTGAGTTTGAACATTTTTTTATCAGATTTTGATTCTAGGTATATAGAATCCAAACATATAATTAGTTTGATATGTAATAATGGATTGTAAAATAAAGTTTAATTTGAGATGTTTTGTTGCTAGGTATAGGTATATGAATCAAATTCTTATACCTAAATATACACTCACAATTTGAAAAAATTAAAAATTTTGAATGAATTTGTGTATTTCATACCTTGGTGCCCCATATGGGTGTCCTATATATATATATGTATATGTATATGTATATATATACACATATGTATATACATATGTATATATATGTATACATATATGTATGCAAATATATGTATACCTATATGTATATATATATATATGTATATATAGTGTTTATATACTTTCATGTATAATTTTTTTATACTGAATATTCCTATGTTATGAAGTTTACATGTGTAAAGTTTATACATGCAAAGTTTATATCTATAAAACAAAGCATAGTTTCTAAATATATATATGAGTGGTCTAAATACATACATATAAATAAGTTTCATGTGTGCTAGTAGACCAGAAGGCTAGCCAACACATGGGCCAAAAGGCTAGACAGCCTATGAGACAAATGAAGAAACATATTAGAAGCTACGCCACAGAAAAAAGAAAAAAATCAAAAGGGGCATATGACATCATTACGGAAAACAAAATGTGATCGTGAGAGGCTAAGTGTCACGATCACTCGCGAAACTAGACACTCTCTAAAATTGCGCTCTCAATAAATCATTTATTGCCTTGTTATTGGTCAAGCTTACTCCTATTCATGTACTTATGTTGCAATAGTGTGCTAATTCTCTTTGCACAACTGTTAACAGTGGTGGGAAGGTGTGGCTCGGCCCACCACTCGGTTTGGCCATTGATTGAGTGTCAACCAAGCATCAACTGAAAGTGTAAAATACAGTACTATGAAAAACTTTTTTCCTGACGGCCAAAACAGGTTTTCGTTGGCTGCCGATGGCTCCGTCAGGGACCAAAGACAAGTGAAAATGCATCATTTTCGCTAGCGACGCCAAACCACGAGCGAAGATTGGTTTTCGCTGCCGAGCTGACTTATATCCGCCGCCAGCGAAAATGACCTTTGCGGGCACACTGAAGCTACATGGCTCACTAGCAAAAATGTGCTTCGCCATTTGCTTGCTGACCTGTGGCTCACCTACGAAGATATCTATTTTTTTTTTGCAAAATTTGAAACTGTTTTTAGTTTGGTTGCAAATTTGAGAATCACACCCAGAGGATATATTTAATCGAACAATCGATAATAAAGGTTTTCTTGTTATTGCTTGCAACCGCTATTGATAAAATATACATGCGCAATAAGAAAATCAAGACAAGATAATTAATGCAAGGTATTAATTAATTAACATATATAATTTTGAAGCACTTATATGTACATAGATATTGGATGATCATATCCGAGTACTTGAATGTCATACAACTCGACCGACGACACGTATACGAAATTTAAATTATACTCTTGCTCCAGTTAGTAAGACACTCATTTTCTGTAGTGTTTAAAGCCCCTTCTTTATAAAAAACCTCCCAAGCTGGTGACAACATTCATGGTGGATGAAATAGCATGTCTCGAAGGAAACAATGAAAAAATGATATACAAGTATACATCACGCGCATGATTTTAGGGGTCAGGATGGGAATGGTTAGGTTTGGCCTGTTTATCAACCACTATAAAAAATATTTTTTGCATGGGGCCAAAATGTTTTTTTTGCATGTGGCTGCCACAACTGACAGTGACGTAAGGTCAGTAAAAATGGACTATTTTTGAGAGCGGTTTCAGTTTGCACGCGAAAATAGATTGATAAACAGGTGAACCCTTAAGATGACCGACCGTGAAAACAGATTTTTGCTAGCGGTACTCCTACAAAGACTGCCAGCCAAAAGGTTTTTGCAAAAAAAAAATGAACATCTAGAGAAGCTGCTGCATTTTCAAATCCACATCTAGAGATCCAAATTTAAAAAAATTCAAATCCACATAAGATCCATATTCAATTCAAATCCACATCTAGAGAGCACTACATCGATTTTTCACTCCATTTTCAAAATACAAACAACAACAGATGCAAATAAAACAGCATCGCCATCGACTGTCGTCGTGCTGGTCATCATCGTCACAGCGCCGTCGGTTGTCGTCATGCTGGTTGTCATCATCGTCGTCATTGTAGGTGAAGTGTGAGAGGAACGATTTAGCTCAGCAAGATCTGAAACCGCATCGAACCAGCCGAGCCGAGTCGATCCGCGCTCTCCTTCCTCCACCTCTAACGAGAGGGAGAAGTCGCTGCTGCCATGGCCATGGATGAGCTCTCCTCGCTGGCACCGTGGACAACGATCCGCCATCAGAGCCCCATCGAAGCCCACTTGTGCCCGCACCATAGGATCTGTCGCCTCCATCGGATCTGCGCCCTGGATCACCACCAACATCAGATCCACGGGTTGCCGTCACCATCGCCACTGGCCTCCTCCCCTCCCGCCACCGGCCTCCTTCCTTTCCGACATCCATGGCATCTAGGCACTATCGCCGCCGGATCTGCTGCCAACGGACCCCTAGCTTGCCGTCGCCATCGCCACCGGATCCGCGGCTTGCTGTCACCGTCGCCACCGGCCTTGTCCCCTCGCACCGCCCATCTGCATCCCATCGCCATTGTTGTCACCACTAAGGCCACTGTCACTGTCACCGAGAACACCGTGTGGCGTGGCAGAGGTGGAGAAGCTAAAGGGAGAAGGAAGAGGGAGTAGTAATGGAGAAGAGGAAGGAGAGGAGAGGGAGCCGAGGAAGAGCGGAGCGTTTGGTGTGTGGTTGACGGTAGGACTTTTAATACCGAGAAATTTTTTTCACCAGCGGTGCTCTTTATCTATCGCCAGCGAAAACCCAAATTTTGCTCGCAGACACTTAAGAGGTCCACCTCAAAAATAGAATTATTTTTTATGGAGGACCTCCTAAGCGTCCGTCAGTGAAAATTGGTTTTCGCTGGCGGCTCGTGACCCAGAATCCTCCAATACATTTTTACAAGCATTTGTTTCGTTAGTCCGCCAGTAAAAATAAAAGGGTGATGCCATGAAAAATCATGTTTGTAGTAGTGAACTGAACCTATCCACAAGTATGCTCCATTGGGCCTTTAGGGTTTATTAAAAATCTAAATGGGTGAAATAGTTTAAACCCAAGAAACCTAAGGAGCACTAGATCGATCCAAATTAGAAGTCCTTGTCCACCCACCAGCGCCCTCTCATCTCGAGGACCTTGACTCCTCCCGTAATGGTGGGAAGGTAGAGTGAGACCAAACCTCGACGATGAATATGAACCAGTTGTGTCCTCTCTCATTGGGAGACCAAACACAGTTTCAATTGATGAGGCCTTTGCTCAGCTCTTAAGCTTTGAGCAATGGCTTCATCTTAGGTAGATGGAGTTTTTCGAGAAGTGGAAACTGGGCTTCCCACTTCCTCGGCTGCCCGGGGCACAGCGGGCCCACCAACAGTCATGGTGAAAGCTGACACAGGGGCCCAGGTAGCTGCCCCGAGGCAAGGAAGGTGACCCAAGGTCCGCTTCAGCCTGGGGCCGCGATGGCATCAGCTCATGGCCTCGACCGTCGCTACAAGTGGGCAGAGCCCCGAGGTCGGTTTTGAGGCCCGAGGTATGTCCCAATCACACTTCCATCGTCAAGGAGATTTGACCAGGTCCTGTGTGATGCCTCACCATGTCATTCTGCATTAATTGCGACGTGATACGGTTCCTGTGGAGAGCTCACGGGCGACGTGGCGAAGCATGCCTCCCCCGCTTGCCCACGTCACCCCGGAGAAATTGTGGGTGACGCGACATGTGCTCCACACTCGCTCGGTAGCCCCCCCCTTAGCCAACCTCGCTGGCTGACGGGTGGGCTCGGTGATAGCCTGGATGATGGCCTGAGCTACCCGACGCCACATGTTGGCAGGTAGATCAACCCATCGCATCCGGCCGGCCCCTCTTGGAGGGACAATGACAAGTCCGATCCTACCAACCCCTGTGAGCTGGGTCTCACCTGTGTACACATCATGGACACTGTGGTATCCCCTTGATGTATAAAAGGAGGACCAATGCCATTGAGATGAGGGATCTACTTAGTTCAACTGAGATTGCATCTTAGGGAGTGAGAGTTCATCCTCTAGTAACCACAAACAATCTCTGAGAAGCTCACTGTAAACTTCACCACCATTAAGCTAAGAACACAGGAGTAGGGTATTATGCCTCCGAGCGGTCCGAACCTGTATACATCGCTTCTCCATTTCCTCTTGTGCGATCTCTATACGACCTCGGATAGTCGCAACCTGGCTGAATCTCAAAGGGAGGGTATCTAGCCTTCCTTCTAGAGGAGCTCAGGCTTTGACAAGAGTCCCATGGCTCGGCTAATGCACTTATCCACGGTCGCAGGAGCCATGCGTAGCCAGGGCATGGAATTAGAACCAACAAATTGCGGCGGCAACCCTACGGGGTGCAACAACAACAACGGCAACGTCGACACAAGGCCGAAGTGCCAACTCTGCTTCAAGAGGAGGCATACGTTAATGGATTGCTAGTATAGATTTGATGAAAACTTTGTTCGAGATGAAAGATATGCAGGTGCAGTAACCATATCCTATGGAGTTGATACCAATTGGTATATAGACACTACAACTACTGATCATGTCACAGGAGACATTGAGAAACTGTCGGTGCGTGAGCAGTATCGTGGCAACGATTAGATCGACATAGTGAGTGGTGCAGGTATGAAAATTAGCCATATTGCTCATTCCATTGTTAAAACCCTCACACTGTATGTTCTAAAAGCCAACAAGAACCTTGTTTTTGCTCATCGTCTTGCTCATGACAATTTTGTCTTTTTGGAACTCAATTCTAATATATTTTTATATAAAGGATCGAGCCACGAGGAAAACATTGCTTAAAGGCCGAAGCCATAGAGGTCTCTATCCGTAGCCACCTGCATCCACCTCCCATCAACAAATAAAGCAAACCCATGGAGCTATCAAACCATCCTTTGAAAGATGGCATCATCGCCTTGATCACGCCTCTCTAGTAGTTGTGGAAAAAGCCATTAAAAGTCAGTTTGTGATATGAGTCCAATAAAATTCAGTCAGTCTGTGATGCATGACAGACAAAAATGAGTATGTTTGTCAAAGTATCCTTTGGAACTTACTCTTTCTGATTTGTGGGGTCCTGCTCCAAATTTTGTTGGGGGCAAGAAATATTATGTTAGTTTTATTGATGATTTTAGAAAATTTACATGGATTTATTTGCTCAAATTTAAATCAGAAGTTTCATGAGTCCCGAAGTCATGTTGAGTGTCTTCTTAATAGAAAAATTGTCACTATACAAACTAACTGTGGAGGCGAGTGCCAAGGTCTTCGTTCTTTCTTTGAAAAGCCTGGTATTACACATCATGTGTCATGCACTCACACCCATAAACATAATGGGTTTGTTGAAAGAAAACACTGGCATATTGTTGAAGTTGGCCTTGCTCTTTTAGCTCATGCGTCCATGCCTCTGTTTAGCTCATGCGTCCTTGAAAGAAAACACTGGCATAATGGGATGAAGCCTTTGTTTTTGCTGTTTATCTTATAAATAGAACATCGAGCAAACTCCTTCAATATTCATCACCTCTAGAATGCCTTTTTGAACAACGACCTGATTACAACTCTGCGAAATTTTGGATGTGCCTATTGGCCCAATTTACATCCATATAATTCCCACAAGCTTTAGTTCCTTTGTAAACAATAGCACTCTTCATAAGGGATTTAAGTGCATTGAGCCTTCTACAGGTAGTGTTTATATTTGAGATGTTTTTCTACGAAAATATTTTTCCTTTCCCCCGGCTTCATCCCAATGCCGTGCAAAATAGCACTCAGAAATTCAGTTATTGCTGTCTTCTTTGTCATCTTCTGGGGTACACAATGTGATAATTATATGGCTAATTTACCTGTTGTGACTACCAATAGTATCCCGTTTGGGATGACTCATCTTCAACAGGTCGAAAAGTATCCCGTTTAAGATATGACTATTGGGAATAACCCATCACTGATATGAGGTCATCTTTGTCGGGTCGTAGTTGTAACCCGTCACGGATGACCTATAACAGGTCACAACCATGCCCCGTCACGGGTAACATGTCATCCGTGACGGGTGTAATGAGATGACCCGTCAAAGATGAGAGCACTTATCCGTGACGGGTCATAACTACCACCCTTCACGGATAATTATCCGTGAAAGGCGGTAGTTACGACCTATCACGGATGAGGGAAAAATCAAAATTTTGAATTTTTCAAACAAACTCAGATAGGGACATATCCTATATAAAAGTTGTAGATCTCAACAAAATCTATAACTTTAAAATTGGCAATATTTGAATTTGAGATAGTTTATATGCCCGAATATGCATGATAAATAATGAGATCTATTTTGAAAAACATAATTTTGAATTTTTCAAATTATCTCATATGGAGACATGTCATATATCAAAGTCAAAAGGTTCGATGAGATCTACTATTTTTTAATTGACAATATTTTTATTTGAGGTTGTTTACATCCTCGAATATGTTTTATAAGTGATGTGATCTATTTTCATTTTTTTTGAATTTTTCAAATGACCTTGGATGGAGACATGCCCTGTACTAAAATTTTGGAACTTCATAAGACCTACAACTTTATAGTTGAAAGCATTCTTATTTAAAATCATCTAGAGTTTCAAATTTGTTTTTCATATTTGGACGAGAATAGTCTAAAGAATAACATTTGAAGACTTATCAATATATGGTCTATAAGTGAGATGGTAACACTACTACGGAAACAGTTTTTCGTGGCGGCCATTTTGGGTCTTCTCTGGCGGCAATTGGGGCCGCCACAAAGCAAAGGCCAGTGAAGATCAAGATCTTCGCTAGCGGTTATAGACCGCCAGTAAAGAAATATCTTCGCTAGCGGTCGCTTTATGTCGGCCGCCAGAGAAGAACTATTTTCTCTGGCGGCCAATTTACGTCCGCCGCCAGCGAAGTCATATCTTCGCTGGCCGCTGGCTTAAGACAGCCGCTAGCGAAAATGTTCTTCTCTGGCGGCTTACACTCTTTTTGGACACGTGGCCCGCCTGTGAAGATGCAATATTTATAAAAAAATATTATATATTTTTTTCTTACCTTTGTTCATGTATTTTAGAGTCACACGTGGATGATATAACTAATCGAGCTATCGATAAAGTATGTTCTCTTTCGTGCAGCCGCCATTGATGATTAATATACATGCACGCGGAAATAATATATGAAGATTAATATATACATATATATATATACAATATCTAAGCACCTATATAGATAGAATTGGACCGACACCACATATACAAGTAGTTGAATGTCTTACAACCCGACCGATATACATACACGTGAAACCTATCTATATTATACTCCTGCTCCAGTTAGACAGACATTCGTTTTCCGGCAGGGCCAAAACTCCATCGTGGTCGAAAAACCTCCCAAGCTGATGTGCGCACTCACGGTGGATGAAGTAGCACATGTCCCGTTGTATGTTCTCAATGGATTTATCATCGAGCTCCCTTTTAGACTTGGGAATTTTTGGAAGCTGGATCGAGATCATGACAAATTACGAAATTGTTCACAGTAATGCAAGTTAGCGATTAACTTAACAAGAGTATTGATGGTTTGTACTTACATCGTCGTAATTCGCGCAATATCTCCCATCGACCTTAAGGTATTCGCAGGTGTAATATCCGCATAGTACGGTTCCCACCGGTTGCTTATGACACTTTCAACATCAATTATAAAGTATATTAGTTAATTAAATGGAAAAACACATGCATTTATAAAAATTAAGTAGTATTGTTTGGCATCCAAATTTACTTACCGGCCACTTATTGCGGATGAGTATGCGTTGTCTGGAGTTTTTCCGTTGTCCGCCTTGCTAGTAATACCTTTTATATGCACTGTTTGCAGAGATAATTAATTTAAATTTGTCAAAGATAACAACACGTCATGAGAATATATAAGAATAAAAAACGTCCATGCATATAACTTACAGATCGATAATTCTGAGCATTTCTTGATATGTATTGCTATTTTTATCAAGAGAATCCAAGACGACGACTTCATTGTACTTTGGATAGAGAAGAAATACTATCCAATGGTTGCTGCAAAAGAAATGGTTAGTCCAGTCGTGATTATATGTATATACTCGTAGTTGATATGAAAACTTACTCAAAGGCGTATGGCGCGTAAACACATTCCTTGTCCTGCGTAGATTCAAGTGCTATAGCTACATAAGTAGCAACATCGAGAATCTTTTCCTGATGCCTTTGTTCTATATATGCGTTCCTCTCTTGCCGCGTCATCACCTGAACATGTGCCGGTAGCTTGTTCTCGTCTAGCAGGTAGGTGTGGTTCGGCTTGCTTATCCGGCACGGGTTTAGGTAGCCGACAGGCTTTCGCATCGCTTCGGCTTGCACGTAATTCATCCTTCAAAAAATGTAAGGTCAAATTAGGTACGCACATAGGTACAATGATTTATTGACACGTTCCAGTCATGCACTTACAGACACCAGATGCCGACCAAATTGGCGTCGAGCCTCTTCCGATGGTAGAGGGCATGCATATCGGAGAAATGGACTTGGAATAGGCATGGCCCGCTCCAGAAGATGTTCTCCTGCACGGCAACTGTGAACGATGAAAGGCCTTTTATGGTGCTTGCCCTGATGTACCATTCATGCCACCTCCTTAGTTGCCACGGTCCTTCTGTTAGTTGCCAGGCATGGATGAATGGTTGGCCATTCTGAAACTCATGCGGCACATCCGGGCAGTTGATATAATTGAGATAATCTTCCATGGTTTGCTTGAGGCCTGTTAACTTTCTGTCATCATAATCGGCATCTTTGATATCTTTGTCCCTTCCTCGGAATGCCGTTATCATATATCTTTTCTTCGATTCACTTTTTCCTTTGTGCTTGTGTGTCCTTACCATCACTGGCACATCGGCACCCTTAGGTTCCTCCGGTTGCGATGGCTGTGTTTGCGATGGGTCTAGTTCATCGGGCATTGTCCGCTCAGGCCCTGATTATGCACGCTATGATTGCTGTGCCGGAGGCACTTCCTGAACTTGTACTTCTGATTGATCCTTTTTAAGCCCTGATTGTACTTCTGTCTCCTTTTCAATTGGAGGTGACGCAACAGCAGGCTCTGATCTTGGAGGTGATGCAACTAGATGATCTGATTGCGGAGGTGATGAAACTGGAGGATCCCTCGGTTCTTGTTCCCTTGGTGGACGAGGCGGTGACACTGGTATACTTGGTGGACGATCCGTTCCATCCGTTGACCCTAGTTGAATATCATTCTTGTGCCACAGTACAAACTGGTCAACGACATCTCCAAGGTACACAATCCCCTCGGGTGTTGGAATGTCGATCTCGTGCATCCGGTGAGCCTCATTGACCGTCCGGACCTCTACCTTGGCATAGTCATCCGGAATGTCTTGGCAATGGAATCTGTGGCCTGGTATGAACCTCCCAGTTGCAACCTGTATTTTCTTTCCTGCCCTGCCGACCGGAATCAAGAGCTTGCAAGGAGTATCCTCCGTTACATCGTCCATCGGATAGCTCGGATCAGGCTGTGAAACGGCACCACCGTGCATCATATTCAGGCTCCAATATCTATGGCATTCCTCACGAGCTGCTGCCCTAGCCTGGGATTCTATCTCCTCCTTATAGCGATCACGCTTCTTGTAGGTATGAGCATCCTCTTTGAATCCATCCTTCCAGCTAGTCTTTGAGGATACTCCCCGAACACGGCCAGAGTGCTCCGGGTTGCCCAACGCATAGGTCAGCTCGTCCCGGTCTCTATCTGGCACGAACATCCCGGCCTCTTACTGCGTGACGATGTTCTTCATCTTGACAGCTACCTCTTGGAGCTTTGGATCCTTGCAGACTACATCCCCCTCCGGGGTGAAGGCCGGTGTTCTTGCACGCACAAAGTTCTTGGTTCGTGGGTTGTGATTTTTCATAGGAACCGGTTTCCCAGCCTTTTCCATCTCTTCATCTTGTTTTGTCCATTTCTTAACCGCTGGACGGTAACCGGTCGATCCCAAACGATGAGGATATTCATTCCTTCTTGCTAGTTCTGACATCCTCTGGCTCTTCTCCTTTTCCTCCGCCGATGTCTTCAGGGCAACGAACTCATCCCACTGGGCTGGTGTTATCTTTCCGTACTTCGTAAACGGCGTACGTCCCTTCTGAACATATTTCTTGTTAAGGTCTGTTTTCCAGTTCCGCCACAGCTTGCCCATGGTCTTGAGTGCATAGACCTTCGCTGCATCGTCGTCTGTCCCTTGTGGATACTCAAACCTGCTTTGCAGCGACGTCCAACAGCTATTCTTTGTAGTGTCAGGAACTTTCTTCCAATCCTTCCATGTGATCTCCACGATATCCCTAACTATCGCCCCGCATTGGTTGCTATACTTGGAACATGAATCTTCGGGTGATAGGGGTTCCCCTTTCTCACTGACCCGCGTCAGCACACTGACTTCTTTCAACAACATGTTCTTCCCTCGCTCGCCCCTTCTTTTCTTGGGTTTACTTGAAGCTGAGACGCGCACGACAGCTCCAGCTTCGGCTTTCGCTTCGGGTGCGGCTTGGGCTTTCCTTTTAGATCGGCGTGGAGCATTCTTCTATATTTGCATTTCACATGACATCGCTTATAATTGATATATATACTTAATACGATCGGAACTAATCATATATAATATGTTACGTACCACCGGTTCGCGGGGGATGTAGTCGGAGTCGACTTCTTCATTGTCGCTCCCACCCTTTTTCTTCCTTGTAGGAGAAGGATGGGGGTCACTCGGCGAGTGATATGATCCACTCCCTTCCTCACCGGAACTTGACGGCGATGATTCCTCCACGACTACTTGTGTGCAAATATCCTCCTCAACCATCGGTGGAGTTTGCTTGCCCTTGGCGCCCGAGGGTTCCGCTTCGGTCGGTTTTTCCGTTGATATCCTTTTAAGGTGAGTTTATATTAGATGCGGAATGGAATCATTACATCTTTCTTAAAAGAGTTAAAAAGAAAAATAAATGATCAGATTTTACATACATGTATAAATGACTTAGAATTTCTCTTTTTCTTCAAAATGATTCGACATGTAAGATATTCTCATATTTGCATGAACACAAGTTGTAATGTGTAATTTGAGTCTTTTTAAATGTTTTTGAGTCTTGGATGCATGACATGCTAGGTCTCATGAATACAAATATACATGCATGATTAAATACTTGGTGAGTTAGGCATGGTGAGTAGAATGTCAAGCCCATATTAAATAGGGGAACTACTCCTGATTCATTAATTATTTGTCGGCTGGTTTTGGTCTAATCCATTTGAATTCGGGTTGTGAGGGATGAGTGGCTCGAGAGAGTGCAGTGGATAAGATGAGATCCCCATATACTTTAGGAGTCCTTATATTAATTTTGGGATATTTTTTTAATCCAAAAATACTTATATTTTGGACGGATAGAGTAGATATAAATAGTGAGAGTGAAAATCACAAGAAGTTTGCTAGATCTATAATGCTAATGTGATACACTGAATTTCATATTTGGAATGTGATCCAAAATGTAGAACCTTAATTTTTAGGTGTTGTGCATTTCTATATATACATATATACAAAGTTGCCATACATATATACACTTTGGTTGAATACGAGTCAAAATACAATTTTATAATCATTTAAATATATATCTAAAATAAGGGCATCTAAATACAGTTAAGTTCATTGAATATTTAAAAATAATTGATGCAATATACAATCATGAGGAAATTCATGTAGGTGCTATTCAATATACATAACTCACTGGAATTTTGGTGCAATTTAATATGTACATCTGATACCTCAAACAATTAGGTCAAAACGGTCAAATTATATATTAATACAAAACCCTAATCGGCAAAACGGATACACTTCCCAGATGTGCATTTTATTACATAAAAGTGTGTAGGGTATATAATTTATTCAAATACTAATCTATTTATCATGAATTAATATAATTTTTCCAGAATTTATTTAGTAAGTCTTGACCTCCTAAAAATTCAAACTAATTTTGGCTGAACTGACTTTGTTTATTTTACTGAGAATAAAATATAAAGAATTTTTGTGTGAAACAAAAGAAAATGGAATCTATGTATTTTTGTCCACTACCAGAAAAATCCATGTTAATTTATCTTGCACAGAAATTGAATGGAGGAGTTACAAAGTTGGGAGAAGAAAAGAATTAGGAACAGATTTGAAAATTACAAAGGAGCAGCATGTCAAGCTATGTAGAGTCAAGCATATCAATCTTTTAGAAATCATAAAATATAACTTTACTGAATCAAGAGTAAACACATGATTCTAACCTTGCATATATACATGATTCAATTTTCTAGATAAAACACAAAGAATAGTGGATGGAGACAAATCACACTAAATATAATTATTAAACTTTTTAAAATTGCAAAATTGAACTTTACTGAATCGAGACTAAATACATTACTCTAACCTTTGCATATACACATGATTAAAATTTTAAGATAAAACACAAAGAATAGTGAATGGAAACAAATCACATATAACAGAACTTATTAAACTCTTTGAAATTTCAAAACAGAACAAACCCACTAATTTTCAGTGATAATAAACTACTAATTAGATGCTTGATTGCAAAATTAACAAAACTATTTCAGTAAAATACAAACCAAATTAGATAACAAAACTAGTTTCTTTTAGTTCTCTTTTATAGATTATAGCAATCAAGCTTCAGTTTAAAACAGAAAGATATTTGAATCTCAAGTAAATGTATCCCCTGCGATTACAAATGGATACAACAGATTAAGATCTTTGCTATCGGATTAAGAATAAACATGCATCCCCTGTGATTACAAATGGCTACAACAGATCATCGATTCATTAATGAATCCATCCATTCATACAATCAATCAATCCATCCATTCATCGATTCATCCATCCATTCATACAATCAATCAATAATCCATCCATTCATCGATTCATCCATTCATCTATACATCTATACATCTATACATACAATCAATCATCGATCCATCCATTCATCGATTCATCCATCCATTCATCGATCCATTCATTCATTCATCCATTCCATTCATCGAAAAAAAGAGGAGGCGGCGACAGGGGTACCTGGATGAGGCGGCGAGCAGAGGAAGAAGAGGAGGCGGCGGCAGTGAGGAGGCGGTCGTCGGCGGCTGTGAGGAGGCGGCAAGCGGCGGTGAGGACGCGGCCGCCGGTGGCTGTGAGGACACGGCCATCGGCGGTGAGGAGGCGGCCGCCAGCGGCTATGAGGAGGCGGCCATCGGTGGCGGTGAGGAGGCTGGCGGCGGCGGTGAGGACTGGCGGTGGCAGTGAGGAGGTGGCCGGGGGCGGTGAGGAGGCGGCCGGCGACGGCAGTGAGGAGGCAGCCGGGCGGCGGTGAGGAGGAGGCGGCGGCGGTGAGGGCTACCTGCCTCCTGGCGCGAAAAGGAGGCGGCGGCGCTAGGTTTTTGCTGGCGGCGGCGGCTGAAGATTTCGGCAGCCTGGCGGCGGCTCTAGGGTTTTCGCGCCTTCGGGACTTAGGGAAAATTGAGACTCCCGCGCGCCCATATATAGCGAAACCCATTTTTGCTGGCGGCCGGCTTACCTCGCCGCTAGCGAAAACCTTTTTTGCTGGCGGCCATATTAGGCGGGCCCCTAGCGAAACAATTTTCTCTGGCGGCCGGATTACCTGGCCGCCAGCAAAAAACCTTTTTCGCTGGCGGCCTGATTATGCGGCCCGCTAGCGAAACCCATTTTCGCTAGCGGCCGGATTACCTGGCCGCCAGCGAAAAAGGTTTTCGCTGGCAGCCGGAATAGGCGGCCCGCTACCGAAACCCATTTTCGCTGGCGGCCGGCTTACCTCGCTGCTAGCGAAAACCTTTTTCGCTGGCGGCCGGAAGTGTACTCGACCGCCAGGAAAAACTTTTGCCCCATTTCAATATTTATTTCTTTGCACAACTAGATGTAAAAATATCCACAGAACTAATTACAAAAAGAGTCAGTAATCATCCGTACAAAAATTCATCATCCATCTTAAGTCACCATAATTACATATGTAGATTAACCTTTGACATTCTTCCCTACTCCCTTGTTCCTCATGTATGGCTTCGGGGAATCACCAATCATTGCTTCAGCGACCTTAACGTTGTTTGTAAAGTCCGTGAAGAGTGTCATGTTCTCGTACTGATTATATGCCTCAACATCTTGGACATCATCAACTCCCAAAATCTTTTGTTTCCCCGAGACAACTATATCTTTCTTCAACTGAGATGGATCAGTCACATAGAAAACCTGAGTGGCTCGATCGGCAAGTACCCATGGGTCATTCTTGTGCCCTACGTTGATGAGGTCAACGATTGTCAGCTCAAAAATGTCGACAACCACGCCAGATGGGTGTTTCACCCATTGGCACCGGAACAGTGGAATCTGCATGTTGGATCCATAGTCCAGTTCACAGATTTCTTCTATGAATCCATAGTATGTGCTCTTTTGTCCAGTTGTGTCGATTGCCTCTACTCGAAGGCCACTGTTTTGGCATGCACTCCTTTGGTCTTTCGCTTTGGTATAAAATGTATACCCATTCAGATCATATGCTTGCCATGAGGTGTAAACACTTGATGGCCCGTCAGCCAACCTCTTAATAGTTTTTTCCTCCGTAGTATCGCCATCTGGTAGGCCAAGGTTCTTGAACCATTCAGTAAAGGTAGCCTTGTGTCGCTTCATGATCCATGCATCAGAACGCCCTGTATTCATTGTTTGTAATTCCTTAAGGTGCTGATCTATGTACGGCTCCACTATCGCGAGTTGTTGCAGCACAGTGAAATGAGCTTCTTTCAGTTTCTTGTAATCATCGTCGTGGATTCTTTTTTGCCCTTTTGTCTGTCTTCCAGATAATCTACCTTCATGTCGAGGTACCGGTAAACCAATTGCTTTCCCCTCTTTTAGGTAATCAATGCAACACTCAACGACTTCCTCGGTAGTATATCCCTCTATCATCGATCCCTCTGGGTGGGCACGGTTCCGTACGTAGCCTTTTAGAATGGACATGTACCATTCGAATGGCCACATCTGATGCAGGTACAGGGGACCAAGTGTAATAATCTGAGGCACAATATGAACTATGAGGTGTTCCATCATATTGAAAAATGACGGCGGGAAACACATCTCAAGCTCGCACACGGTCTCTATAGCGAAAGTGCGGAGAGGATCTAACTCGTCAAGATCAATTACTCTCTGTGAGATTGCATTGAAGAAGTAACACAGCTTTGTGATGACCACCTTAACGTGTAATGGTTCGATTGCTCTGATGGCGATAGCGAGGAATACTGTGAGCATTACATGGCAATCATGGGAATTGTAGCCTGAAAATGACAAATCATTCATGGATACCAGTCGCTTAATGTTTGAGGAGAAACCAGTAGGCACTCTCACCCCACGTAGGCATTTGCACATTGCCTTTTTCTCCTCATTTGTCAAGGTGTAGTAGGCCGGCAGAAGATACACTTTTCCGTTACCCTCATCTACAGGGTGAAGCTCTTTCCTTATCTGCATATTCACGAGGTCCTTACGGGACTTCAGCCCATCCTTTGTCTAGCTAGGTATGTCTAGTAAAGTACCCATGGTGCTATCGAAGACATTTTTCTCTAGGTGCATGACATCGATAGAATGACGTATCTCTAAATCTTGCCAGTACGGAAGGTACTTAAAGAAAATGGAGTGCTTCTTGAATGGCCCGCTAGCGCTTGCTGGCTCTTTGGCCTCATTTCTCTTCCGCTTGTTGGTTTCCTTCTTTTTGGCCTTCCCAAAAACAACCTTGAGCTTTTTTGTTATTGTGAACACTTTATCACCCTTCCATGGTTCTGGTGGATCACCATCCTCAACAGTGTTGTCAAAATATTCTGCTTTGGAGCGGTACGGGTGATTCTTTCTTAAGTAACGTCGGTGCTGCATGTACACTAGCTTCTTCGATCCCTGAAGATACCTGTACACTGTACCATCAACACAAATAACGCAGCCTGTCTTCCCGTTGAGCTGTCCTGATAGGGAAAACAGTGCGGGCAAGTCGTTGATGGTGACAAAGATAATTGCATTAAGCGTGAGTAATTCTGCATGAATTCGTCCCAAACCCGGACCCCGTGATTCCACAGATCAGCCATATCCTCCAGCAAAGGCTCCAGAAACACATCCATGTCATTGCCAGGTTGTCGTGGTCCCTGTACAAGGATGGTCAACAAAATATACTTCCTTTTCTGACACAGCCACGTAGGGAGGTTGTACATGGTTAGGAGTACTGGCCACGTGTTGTGTGAGCTGCTCAAGTCACCAAATGGATTCATTCCATCAGTGCTCAATGCAAACCTTACATTTTTTGGGTCCTCTACAAACTCATGGTACTTTCTGTCAAATTCCTTCCACTGTCGAGCATCTGCCGGATGTCGAATCATCCCATCCTTTTTCCGCTTTTCATGATGCCAGCGCATCAGTTCGGCATCCCTCGGGTTCGAGAACAAACGCTTCAATCGATCTTTCACCGGAAGGTACCACATGACCAACTGGGGGATCTTCTTCTTATTGTTGTCTTCTACCTCGTCTTGGGTAACATCCTGATGCTCGGACTGGCTACGGCTTGTTTTGTATCGACTAGTGTTGCACGTTGGGCATTTGTCCAAATCCTCGTACTCTTTACGAAACAATACGCAGTGGTTAACACACGCGTGTATCTTTCGCACACCCAGAGATAAAGAGCAAATAAGCTTGTTCGCTTCATAGGTGCTGGTTGACAGGGAGTTGGGTTGCGGAAATAGTTTCTTCAACAGAACCAACAAATCGTTGAAACTACTGTCCGACCAACCGTTTCTGGCCTTCAATCTCATAAGTTCAAGCACCGTCCACAACCATGTGAAATCCTTCATGCAACCATTTGTCTCATCGTACAAAAGAACCTTCGTTGCCTTTTATAATGATTCGAAGTTCTCCAACCCACGAGCGGACCCAGCTACAACCTCAGGTTTAGCATGACGCAACATCTCTTCCAAATCAAAATTACCATCATCTACGCAAACATTACCATCATCGACATCATCAACTATACTGTGCTGACCATCATCGCCACCAACAACATCATCAACATTAATGGGCTCTATTTCCTCTTCTCCTTCTTCTGCTACTACCATCAAATCCTCGTCCCAGTTGAACACTTCATCCTGTACTATCGCCCGGTTGGGAACTTGTTTGCTTGGGATCTCTCCATGATGTGACCAATTTGTGTAGCCTGCAACAAATCCATGCATCACCAAGTGTTGCTCGACTATAGATGGGTCGATCCAAATTTTCTGATTCTTGCAATGTAAGCATGGACATCTAATTTCCTTTGTCTTCTTAGATGCAGCATTCTTCTTAGCAGCTTTCATGAATTTGTCAACTCCTTCAATGTATGAGGACCGGTATCTCTCTCTATACATCCATGCTCTGTCCGCCATCTATGCATTATTTGCGAAAAAATATGTACAACTTCGTCACTTTATATATTTTTGATAATATGTCACATTAAAATTATACTAATTAATATTTATAACCACTATAATCTAGACAAGATAATTAAAGCTAGCCAAAAATCTACAAACTACAAACAAATAGAATAAAATAAAAAACTAGCTCTTTTTCTCTTCTTCTCGGCGTTCTCTGCAGTTAACTAATATATAGATCTGCTACAAATAAACATATCAAAACTAGATATATATATATGGAACATCGATCATGCACAATATTTCTTACAAAGTTTGCCCATTTTAAGCTCCAAATAACAAATAAAAAATACTTTTCTTCCCCCGTGTCACATACTTTTTGCTATGCAAAATCTCAACAAACAACCAATAAAATTGAAAAAAAAACTTTACAAATGGAGTAGGAGAAAATATATGTAACCTCTGGTGCAGTAGATCTTTCAAAAGATTGAAGATCAAAACCTTCCCCTCTATGTATTTGTTCACAAGAGAGAGAAAATCGTGCTCAAATGCCATGGCTGCTAGCTGGACTGGTGATATAGGTGATGCTATTTTTCCTGGCGGTCAACATATGTCGGTTCATTCGAACCGCCATAGAAAATATTTAGGGGTGGCGGCAGCTTAAGTGGGCCGCCAGAGAAGATGTAGGAATCTTCGCTAGCGGGCCACGTCACCTTACCGCCAGAGAAAATGTTATATTTTCGCTGGCGGTGTCTTAAGATGGTCGCCAGAGAAAATACCACATCTTCGCTGGCGGCCAGCTTTAGGACAGGCCGCCAGCGAAGATGTGTTTTCGCTGGCGGCCCGAGACCCCCACCCCCCTATCTTTTGAGCTGGCGGTTTCACCTCGTAGCCGCCAGAGAAAAGTTTTTCCAAACGCCATGAAAGATTGTTTTCGTAGTAGTGTAAGATTAGTTTGCATGTGTTGCGACGTCCTAGGTTTGAATTCAACTTTGGCGTGCACGTAAATATCACTTGAAAAATCTTGAATTTTGGGCTAGTGATGTGTGACCATCGTTGGAATGTTCTAGTAATACTAAAAATATTTTTAGGATTTTTTTTGTGCATTTAAAATTCAAAATTGTAAATTCTCATTCGTGAAGGTTCATAATTATGAACCATCATGGATGAGAGCCATCCGTGACGGGTGGTAACTTACCACCGATAAAGATGAGTCACGAACCGTCACGAATGACTCATCCGTAATGAGTGGTAACTTATCATCCAATAAAGATGAGTCATTGGTGTCGGATGTTCACCCGTTACAGATTAAAATTTTCTCATCAGTGACCAATAATCACTGACTAGGCTTTTCTCTGACATAGATATGTGTTGCCATCCGTTACGAATGAAGGGTTCTGTTGTAGTGCACATTCGGCGCCCGGAAACCCTAGCACACTGTCCACTGCCACAGAATCTGCCTCGGCTACAGAACGGCCACGTCAGATGGAGTTTCCCACACTGACGCTACCTCCACCAATCCTGCGCATGTGCACGGGTGTCTCGACCAGTCCCGTGCTGCCGCACAATTTAGTTCAATAACTTGAGAAGTGAGTTTTGTAGTGTAACAACTTGATATATGTGTGTGATATAGTGTACAAGAAGTTATCAAGTAAGCATATGTGTCCAACAACTTGATATCATGAAAAAACTCACCTAGCACTCGTTGACTAAGGGCCTGTTTGGGGGGGCTTGTAAGTTCCCCTAGCTTCTCCAGTTAGTCCCAAATGCCATAAGCCCAACCAAACGGGCCAGCTTCTTGTACAATCTGGAAGAGCTGGCTTGCAAAAATGTAAGTTGGGCTAGAAGCTGGGATTCCCAGCTTTTCTCAGCTTCCCGAGATTCTGAGGGATGAGCCCACTAAAGTTGCTAGGAAATTACCCACCTTTGCCACTGAGGTACACCCCTCTCCTCCTCGTCCAGAGCGTCCCCAAATCGAACACACCGTGCGGGAAGGGAGTCAGGAGGCAGGGGCGAGCGGCGCGGCGTGGCGCCTCCCCGCCGGATCCAGCCTCCGCGCGCTCGCCGGAGTCGGCGCCGAGTTCACCGGAGTCGTCCCTTCGCCGCGCCTAGGCTGAGCCCCGGGTCGCCGAGCGCACGTGGGGGGAGGCGCTGGCGCTGACGGCGACAGCGCGCCAGATCTGAGAGGCCGGCGCCGACGCCCTCCTGCAGCCCTTCCTCGCCGGAGCCCGGCGGACGGCTCTCGCTGGCGGACGGCCCTTCCTCCCCTCCGTTTCGCTCGTCGTCTCCTCGCCGCCATCAGGTCGCCGCCATCAGCTCGCCACCACCAGGTCGCCCCAACAGCTCGCCACCACCAGGTCGCCCATCAGCTCGCCACCATCAGGTCGCCGCCATCAGCTCGCCACCACCAGGTCGCCCCAACAGCTCGCCCATCAGCTCGCCGCCGTGAGGGATCCCCTTCCTCCCCGCCGATTTGCTGCACAGTGAGCTTTTCTTCCCCTTCCATCCAATTTTGTCTAGGGTTCATGTATATTTGGCTCAAATCTGGTGATTTCTTATGTGATTGTTGTTGATCTGTGATGTGGTAGTTCTTGAGCTTGGATTAGCTACTCACATATTTGGTAGTTGTTGAAATGATTTATATTGAGCTTGTTCAGATGGTTGTGGCAGCATGAGTCCTTTAGTTTTAGTACTGACCATATCCATTCCAATAAATTGGTAGCAAATTATTTGAGTTGATAATTATTTGATGAATATTTGGTACATAGATGGAGAAAGGGAAGGTACCAAAAGCGCACTGGGATGCATTTGCTTCCAAAGTGTTCTGTGAGATATGTAGGGATGAGGTTTTAGCGGGAAATAGACCAACAGCTGCCTTGAGTCCCCTTGGCTACAAAAACTTGGAACAAAAATTCTTTGCAATAACCGGGCGGCAATATGACCGTACAAAATTAAAGAACCGTTGGGATACTTTGAAGACTCAATATAACTTATGGAAAGAGCTCAAGCATGCAGCAACTGGTCTTGGGTTTGATGTTACGGAGGGATTAATAGTAGCGGATGATGATTGGTGGAAGGAGAAAATAGCGGTACAGTACTGTTTCTTTTACAAGTGTGTAACTTTATTTGCATTTATGCATTCAAGTTTGTTAATTATGTTCCTGCATGTCTTTTTTTAGGCTAACAAAGAGTATGGCAAATTTCGCTACTCACCTATTGAGAACCTTAATGAGCTGGAGGTTATGTTTCAGAATATTCATGTCTCCGGTGCCTCTTCGGTTATTCCTGGTGTCTCTAAAGATAAAGTTGCAGTTAATGTTCATGTTGTTGATGACGACGATGAAATTCTTGCTGTTCTTGAAGAGTCTAGTGGCAGAAAACGAAGGGCTGCAGCTATTGCTCCTAGTCCTAAGAAGAGTAGAAGAAATCCTATGGTCAAGGAAGTGAGACGACTAGTTGACAAAATTGAAAACCTTGAAAGTAGCAATTCTGTGACATCACAACAAACTAGTAAAGTTGATGATGAGATCATAGAGCACATACGACTAGCTGTTAGAAGTGGAGCTGCGGAAGGAAGTGATGAACACTACATTGCAACCAAGTTGTTTATCAAGCAGCACTACCGCGCAGTGTTTCGTTCCTTTGAGACCAATGAAGGAAGAATGTCTTGGCTAAGGAGGATGTATGAGGACAGGAAGAAGAATTAGTTGTATGAGTGTGTTGTATCCTACAACATTAATCTATTTTATTCATCATGTACTGCTAGTTATTTTTTTTAGTCATCATGTAAGACACTATTTAATTCTAGCCATCTTGTGCTTCTGATGTGTTAATCTATATATATATATATTGTGTGACTTTTTTTGGTCTGTGTAGATGAGCTCATCAGGTGAGAGTGATTCTACAAGTGACAGTGATTCTTCAAGTGACAGTGATTCTACCTTATGTGAAAGTGATGGTGCATCAGTTCATTTAAAGCGCCGAAAAATGATCCTCCAGGTTGCAGCCACTGTTTCACTTGTTGCTTTGGATTATGCTGGAACTTATCTAGGCAAAATGAGGAGACCACCTCCACGGCAATCAGGTTATCAGTGGGTTATCGATAACTTGAGTGTTACCAAAGATTGCTACCGTATGTTTCGTATGACTCGTCTTGTTTTTCATAAGTTACATGATACATTGGTTGAAAATTATGGTCTTCAGTCCACCAGAGATATGAATTCTATTGAAGCTCTAGGTATGTTCTTGTGGATGTGCGGTGGTCCTCAGTCTTTTAGGCAAGCCGAGAACCGTTTCAAGCGATCAACTGAAACACTTAGCAGGAAATTCACAGAGGTTCTTTTATCTATCAATGAACTAGCTGAGCACAATATAAAACCAAAGGAGTCATCCACATTGCATCTAAGGCTTCAAGATTCTCGCTTTTATCCTCATTTTAATAATTGTATTGGTGCAATTGATGGCACACATATACCTGTGGTTGTGCCTGCAAAACAACAAATTGCTCATATCGGTCGGCATGGATATCCTACCCAGAATGTCATGGCTATTTGTGATTTAGATATGAGGTTTACTTTTGTTGTAGCTGGATGGCCTGGTTCAGCACATGACTCACGTATATTTAATGATACATTGTCTCGATATTCTGATTATTTTCCACACCCGCTTGATGGTAATGTAATTGTCTCCATACACATATAATGTCATTCTCATTTTTATTCATGGTCTTACATTTTTTTTCTACAAATTTACAGGACAATTCTATCTTGTCGATGCTGGGTATCCTAATAGAATCGGTTACTTAGCTCCATACAAAGGAGAAAAGTACCACTTACAGGAATTTAAAAAAGGTCGACGTCCAAGAGGTCGAAAGGAGGTATTCAACCATGCACACTCCTCCCTTCGTAATGTCATTGAACGTGCATTTGGTGTGTTGAAGATGAAATGGCGAATTCTATTACACATGCCTAGCTATCCTATTGAAAAGCAAAAGTTGATCATAATGGCTTGCATGTCTCTTCATAATTTCATTCGAGATAGTGCTTTGACTGATGCTCTTTTTCAAAGATGTGACAATGATGAAGACTATATGCCACCAATCGATTCACCTGAAGAAGAACCGTATGTTGGCACAGCACCAGATGATGGTGATATGTGCACCTTTCGGGATTTAATTGCAAACTCTCTGATGGCAAATAGGCAACACGGTACATAGAACTATGCATGTGGTTCAGATTGTATTTTGCTATGTGGTTGATATATATGTGGTAGTGGTTACATTTGACAGGATTGGGTATTGTGTATACAAGAGTTACATTTGTGAAGTAACTCAAGTCCATTGTAGCTTATGTAGAATTCAAGAATGATGTTCAGTTCTCATATGAGTATTTTTTTTTAAAAAAAAGTATATGCTGATATAAATGATTCTTGAACAATAGATTGTTTATCTGCATATGCAGGAGTGGGAGTATATAGGAAATTCTATACAGAAGAAAAGGAAAGCTTATATGGAGTCTTGGCAATCTCTGTTTCAAAGCCAACTGCTCAACCTTACATAACCATGACAGAGCTTCTTGCTGTGAGGGCCACCTTTCTTGGTTCAATGCTTATCATTATATTTTTACCAGAACATTTTTTTATAAGTATTCAACAAATATCATACCTACCTAGTTGGATTCTCTAAAACCTTCCATGCCTTATTCATCATGTGTTTACAGTTTCCGCTATGAATATTAGATCACTCGAGACATTGGTACATATACCCTTGGAACAAGCAATCTCACCTGCTTATTTGCATATCAAACTCAGTAGCTAAGAGTTCTGCTGGACCGGTAGTCATAATATGCCCTGTACTGTCCAGTAATATCTTAGAAATATATATAGTTCATTAGTTACCATCACTTGAATAATTATACCACAGGAACTTGCAATATTTCATTTCTCTCCTGCTTTTCTCACTTATCTCCTATAATTTTCCAGGGCTTGGGTTCTGATGGATTGGGTAGACTCCTTGGTATGGTGAAAACTGCAGGTACAGTTCAAGATGGACTGCCTCCTCCAAGATCTGTACTGATATCATCTTGCATGAAACTACATCAACCAAATGTAAGTTCTGCGGTTATGGTTCTACCAATTTTGCTACCATGCCACAACCAAACATCTTATCTCAAAAGTTACAAAATCTCCACTTTAGAAAACCCTTTGTACACTAAAATTGGTGATGTCTTGTTGTATTGGAGGTGAATGGTTGTTCTCTAACTAATGCTGCAAGGGCATTGGCCAAACATGTTCACAGGAGTAGCGATGGATGGTGGGGCAGCTTCCACGGAAGTGGTAAAGATAAGGCCTAGATTAATTCTCATCTGGTTGGAGACTACCATTATGGCCATATAGTTCACTGTTCCATTTATTTGTCTTCAGATGTAAAGAAAAACCAACTTGCGTCCGAAATCATTGACTGCTTGTTATGTGAATGCTGTTGGATGAATATTCATCTTGCTCAACCCTATGGCCCTGTTTATGAAATTCGTGTGCATGAAGGTTATGGTGCCAGATGGTCTCAAGATGGTTCGAAGGTACACGTGTATTTTGCGTGATTCTGCTGGACCGTTAACCTTTTGAAGTAACAAATGATGCATCTTGAATCATCCTTTTTTTTTGTTGTCAATCACCTGGACACTGGTATATATTTTAAACTCTTAATATTTGATTCGTAGTTTGACCTTCTGTTATATGTCATGATAAAAATGAAAGGTGTCAGAAGGTTAGTTTGCTAAACGGCAATGTAAGGAAATTACCATATTATCAAATTTGACATGAAGACAGTGGAAAAGTTTGTGTAGTTCAAAACTGACCATGTCACCTGTTCATTTCCTAAATGCCTTAGTATAAAATGTAGAATTTTCGGTAGTTTAGAATTAACAATGTCACATGTCATTTCAACAACCCTCAGTATTATTGCGTTCCTTATTACGCAAATATAGAAAAGTTTTTGCTAGTTAGCCTCTTGCAGTATCCTCCATAGATGGTATTCCTCCAGCTCCCTTAGATTTCTGAATTGCTGATGGATTTGCTTTACTTATAAAATCATCTACTTCAGGGGTATTTCAGACAATTCAGCATCTTTACACACCAACAAGCAAATCTATAGAAACTCCCCCAAACAGGCTCCCTTCAGCTTCTCAGAATCTCAACTTCTCAGAATCTCCAGCTAGCTTCTGAGAATCTCAGCTTCTCAGAATCTCCAGCTCCCCCAAACAGGCCCTAAAATAGCACATACTTAGCCAAGTTGCTCCACAAAATAGTAAAGTCTCATGAACTTGTACCATGACACACACATTTGCTAAGTTGTTGCACTTGGATGTTCATTTTTTTCTTACACTAGATTTTACCCTCCTAATAAGTTGTTGTACTAAAAGTAGGGGTAAAAACAGGATGGGAATTTTCCAACTGTCCGCCCGACCCGAGACTTGCAGAAGAATTTGAGAGAGAGAATGGGATACCTGTACTATATGCGAGTTCGAATCCAAATTCGTAAAAAAATATGGATTAGGATATGGCAAGAGTTATATATATCTGTCCGTATGTCCCATATTTTAAATATATATATGAAAATCTACTATATATCTATCTACAATCATGCATGATAAAAGATTGGTTAGTTACTATTTTACGAGCTCATATATAATATTGTATTTTTTTTTATATATCTCCTTTAGCACTTTAATTCTCGATATATTTAATAGTAAAATCCGTTTCCGAATTATACTCGGAGAAAATAATATAGGATAAGCTATGAGATGAGTGATATATTATGGCACTACTTGTATCTGGTTCTAAATTTAAAGAAAAATATTGGCTAGGATATAGAAACCTGCCTGTTTCCACTCCTAACCGTAAGTGCAATTTACACTTATTTTTTTAAAAAAATAAAAAAGCAGCAGTCGCCGCCGGAAATAGGTTGAGAAAAACGGCGCTCCATGATTTGCCGTGCCAGTTAGTTAGCGAGTACTAGATACATTCCAGAAAGGCTACACGAGATCGTTTAGCTTTGCAATAATAACTCGACCCCCGAAAGAGAAAACAGCAACGCCACGTACAGTTTATAATAAGCTCGCGGTCACGCACGTAGCCCGATCGATTCCTGCAAAAATCGATCGAGAGCACGTACGCCTACGTACGTTTAGACGTTGAGTATGGACAGGCCTGTGCACGTCACCCTTCTCGCCGTGTTCGTCGCCGTGGTCGCGCTCGCCGGAGCTGTCGCCGCCGCCGCCGCCGCCGTCGACGGTGGTGACGACGCGCGGTCCAGAATCGGCGCGACGGCGACGGCGGCGGCGGCGGCTGGGGAGGCCGTGGTGCACCGGCGCAGGCTGGCGAGTAGCATCCAGGACTCGGTGCTGAACGCCAACAAGCCGGCGTGCCTCCGGTCGTGCACGGCGGCCGGGCAGCCGTACACCGGTCGGGGCTGCACGAACGCCTACCAGTGTAAAGGCTGAGCAACAGCATTACGATGACCGTGATAATGTCGATTACTCCGCCGCGGCGGCGGCGGCGGCGGCGGCGTTCCTTAATTTTCTTCTTCGTTGATTAATTAGCTAAGCCGCGGGACGCTAATCAATTAATTAGTTGACGACCGGGCTTTTGTACTTAAATCTTTAGAACGTTCCCAGCTTTGATCTCCCTGAATTTGTTGGTGCTATACTGTTCATGTGATTGGTTTAATTTCGAGCAGATTATTGATGCACCCAGCTGATCAATGCGTGTTCGTGTAATATGTTTGTTGCTGCTGCTCTGTAATTTGATGTGTTTCTGGGTCGAACTTATATTTTCATGTTACAGATCATCATCATGGCAGCCGCAAGCGCGTAGGGATAGCTGCAGGCACAACCATAGGTCTCTCGTGAGCTTAGGTCCTAACACTGCCCAACCACAAAAGGCCGAAAACTCAAAGTGGTCAACCCGGTGGGCCATTAATGGGCAGATCGACGAACAGCGTGAATTGCACAAAGGAAAAAGTCCGTTTCCTCCGCTGTAAAATCGGGTATTACGACTCCTCTAACTATTAAAATCAGAGTAAAATTACTCTTAGGACAGTGTTGAAAGTGGTTTTCGCTGAAGTGACATCCACATTGCAACCCAATCACTAAATAAAATAAAAAACAGACGTGGGACCCACATGTCGGTGTCCTTTCTTCTTCTCCGGTTCTCCCCTCTATTTTTTCTCTTTTTTTCCCTACCACGCCAGCAGTACAGCCCTCCACGACGATGCCGCCCCACGCTCGCCCGATCCTCCTTCTCCTCCTTCTCCGGCATCGGCAGGGCAGTGGTGGTGTCAGCTGTGGCCAGCCGCCCTCTGCAATGCCATCCTTCCGCGCTCGTTTGATCCACCCAGCTCACCGCCCTTGTTGCACACTGTAGGAGAGATAGGAAGAGGAGGCCGAAAGAAGGAGATGTGAGAGGCTTAGGGGAAGAGGTCGCCGAGCTACGAGCTGCTAGTCGTCGACGCCTTTCCTGGCCCCGTCGCCACCTTGAGCATGTTGGTCGCATCCCTACCAGACAAGGAGGTGTCGCAGCGGCGGCGGCGGCGAAGGGGTAGATGGAGCATTTGAAGCGGCAAACGGATGGCTTTTCTCAGGCGAGTTGAGTGGCTGCGGAGGTCCATGACACTTGATGTCCTTCGAGCTCCTATGATGGACGAGATGTGGTCGGCAAATCGACGATGGGCACCAATTTCCCTTCCTCAACCTACGCGCGTCCCTTCTCCCTGAGGAAGCTCGTCGGTGGGACATGTCAACGGTCATGTTTCCACGGTGCTGCGGCGACGCCCAAGCTGGCCCTTCATCGAGCACACCAGCGGGACATGTCAATAGTCGTGTCTTTGCAGCACTACGGCGACGCCCAAGTTGGCCCTTCATCGAGCACACAACGAGCCATGGGAGATGGTGCCGTAAGGGGTACTGGATGCCTAGCCGTGTCACCGACCACACTGGTGGTGGCGAGGCGGGCCCCTTCCTTGACCACAGTGCAACGAAAGTGATGCGGTCCGAGGGAAAGGTGTTGCGGCCCTCCTTCCCTGACAAGAGAGGAGAGGTGGTGGTTTAGTCGCCGGCATGTGGGCTCCACGTGGGCCCTACTGTCTTCTGATTTTTGTTCTTTATTTGTAATGTCACGTATGTACCACGTAAGACGAAGCCAAGGTCAACAAACGCCACGCCAGAAAAAACCACCTTCAATATTGGCCTAGGAGTCATTTTGCCCCAGTTTTAGTAGTTGGAGGAACCGTGGCAGTTGAGGGATATATTCTAGATTCGACCTATATTTGAGGGAGTCAAAGTGGACTTTCCCCTTGCACAAATACATCTAGAGAAATCACCCAAATAATCGAGCAATTTAATGAGGACTAGGGTCCTGATCTTCTGTTAAGTACTAATAACTCGATTGTGGAGACTCAACTTTGATAATCCAAAGGTTCCGATCAGGATGACCGAACCCCTCGCAATCACTACACCACCCCTCCGTTGGTTTATCACCCAAGCCAAAACACGATTGACCTCGCCGATAAGGTTATCTCCTACAAGCGAATCGAGAACACATGTAAGAGAGTAGAAGATGCAATCTAAATATATTACGAATATAAGATGAATCTCACAAATTGGGGTTCAACAAACCGATCTAGCAACGAAACTGCAATGACAGAATAATCTAAGCAAAACCCCACCCTAATTCAATAACGACTATTGATCAAATAAGTTCTAGGGTCGTCGAAGGGTTGCCCTAGGACGCACACCCCCTTGGGTTTAGCCCACGACACAATTACAAGACCCAAGGTCCAAATCAGATTTCCGATAGCTAAGGAGGAATTTTGACGTGGGACCAAAACCATATGAATATAGACTCCATAAGCTTTCCAACAAGTACCCATGGGCCTCGAGATTCCTTCTAGATCAGCGGCTAGGTCCATTTGAAGTTGATGTTGTCAAGAGGCCCGAATCGAAATCCAAAACGTGCATAATTTTATCTCTTGCCTTCTATGGACCAAAAGTGACGTGATCATGTAGGAATAGAATTGGAGAAGATCTTGGTTTGGTCTCCAATCAACTTTTTTAATCATCCAAGCACTTCGTGAACCCGCTCTTCTTTCCTTCACCCATATAATTATTTCTACAAATGAGAAGATAGAAAACTCATGGTGTAGTAATATTTGTTCAAATATATAATAAGTAAACCTAATATAAAACATATACACCTTTAGCATGTTGATGTGTAACATAAGAATGATTATATCCAAGCCAGAAATGTCGTTATCACAATTCTTCCATCTTCACCTTACCATATGTTTTTGTTCTTTCACTTCGCTTTGGTCACTCCACAACTTCACTTTAGACTCAAACTCTAGGCTGCCAGTAGTAAATGGATGATTTGCTCTAGGCATGGCCGTTGGTTAATTAGTTGTAAGAGTAAATTGCACCAGTGATACACAAATTTAAGAGGTGGATGCAATCTAGTGCAGAAATTTGTAAAACGCTCGTTCCGGTACAAACTTATATAGTGCGTGTGACCAAAGGCCAAAACTGTACACCATGACTAAATCTTACAAAGTTGGATGCTGACTAGGATGCCACATGCACACTGGGAAGGGTATTGGGCATATTATATTTGAAAATAACTCTATGTATTGGATTTCTATTTCATCCTTTCTATATTTCTATCCTTGCATGTTTCTTTATATAAACATATTTCTGTGTACAGTAAATGCACTCAACATGCAAGTTCGAACACCAAAACGGGTGTTTTACAGGTTCATCTACAAGATTTCACCCACCTCTCAAGTTTATGTGCCACAGATGCAATTTACTGTTGTTGTAATGAGCTACTGTCATCATTGAAATTTACTGCTACCAGCTCTGATCTCTCTTTGTTGATGTGATCTGAATGTGATTGATCTTTTGCTGAGTGCTTGTAGTATCAAACTATTATTTTTCATTTGTACATGTCACACCCTAATCCGGCACCACCGTACAATGGCACCTGACAGGAGCATGTCATAGGAAAAACGACATGAACCGCTCCCTACGAGACCACGACATCGGTACCAGTTCCAGGACATAGCGCTGGTACTCACGGTGATAGTTATGAATCATTGCAATCCTTAAATTAAATAGATGGTTTATTTACCTTAACTTAAGTTGCATCTCAGGATGGCCCGAGAATACAATTGACAATACAGAAGTAGCAGCAACAACAATAATAACTGCAACGGAACCAACGGACTAACACCCAACACCACAGGCGACGGCAAGGAACCAGGACAAAACCCTAATCTTCACGTCGCTTCATCTTCACCTTCAAGGCGGAGGAGCTATATATAGAGTAAGGGTGAGTACTTACGTACTCAGCAAGACACGAGAACTTATGTGTTTAGTACAAGCTTAAAAGATAGGCAAGGTTGTTTTGCAAATCCTTTATTTGGAAACATTTTGAAACCACTAAGTGATATTCCTCCTATTTATGTTTGGGTTGAAAAGAGACTTGCATCTCGATTCGACTTAAGAGATGCTTTTCAACAACTCAATTTGCAATGCACCGACTTCTCAAGTCAGTTTATTGATTCTCGGCTCACATAGCCATTTCACTTGATTAAGCCACTCCTCAAGTCATTTCCATTTTCTTGGACTCCGAGAGTCCCGCTGCCCCGCAGCACGGCAAACTGCTTTCACTCGGAAAGCCTAGTCTATAATGTCCTTAGACATCCCGAATCACACAGATCCATTTCTGATCACTCAGGCCATTCATCTGCCACATAGGCTGATTCTGGTAATGATTCCCAATCCACAACAACATTTCATAAAGCACAGGCAAACAAAACTACGCAACGGGAAACACCACACATTCACCCATGACCGTGGGCACGACTGTTCAAACAGTTAGTTAACCTCTACAGAGGGGTACACTTTACCCACACCACACGAACTCACTCCAGACACTAGCAACCCAACGTTATCTCATGCCACATAGAAGGACAAGATCTTCATGTAAACGAATCATTTTTCATTTCCCAAATCAAACTCCAACACCTTGACCGGTAATCTGGCAAACTTCTCTTTCTTGCCTTACCAGGACCCCGGAGATGCACCAACCAAAGCATCTCGGCGTTCCCCAACTATTGGCGTGCATGCGAGGTTTCCCTGAACTGACTAGTTACTTAGTCAGGGTGTCCCATTCCACCCTATGGTTATACTTGTTACGCTTGATGAATTTCTCACAGGAATCGGTCCTTATATGCAAATATGGGAAAACGCCATACAAGCACAACCCCCGCATCGCGAGTTTTCACAATTGATTTTATTTTCAAACACACTGACACCACGTGTTGAGTTTTCAAGACTTCTCAAACCCATTTCCCAAGTTTTTGACAATCAACGGTGTATGTGGAGTACTAAGTATCCATGTTCAAAGAGCACGGATATCGAACACCGCAAGGATGGGGCGACAAGAAAATAGGGTATAACGGCCTATAGAAAATAGTGCAACTACTGGGTAGATCCGTCGGTTTGGCATGCAAACCGAGGCCAAGCAAGTTAATTATGTGTACTCCTAGATAATGCAAGATGCAAATATAATAATAATGACTTTTCAATTATATGAGTTATATGGTCAAGGGTGACTTGCCTTGCTCAAGGTCTTCACGAAGCTTCTTGAAATTCGGGCTCAAACAAAAATCCGCAACCGCAACTATACTCAAATAATTAAAACCTACACAAGGACAAAAAAGAACCTATTTAGGACTACTAATGGTGCCATTAGATAGATCTTAATTTCATGGAATTATTGAAACTGGAACAAGGTCAATCGGAGCTACGGATCAAGAGATATGATTTTTGGAAGTTTAATTTAATTTTGAACAAAGGAAAAAGGATTTATGGAATTTCTGGAAAAAGAATATTCTCAAGAATATTCTTAACAATCATTGACATGTGGGGTCCACATGTCAATGTGCTAGAAGCCCTAGGTGCGCCATGGACATGGTCCATGGGCCACTTGGTTTGGTAGGGAGTGAAATTGGACGTTTGCCGAACAGGCTAAGCGAGCGAAAACGGCCCAGTCGATCGGGATGAGCGAGGTCGAGAGGTGCAAATGGACTTTTGGTCCATAGGCCAGCGGAGTGGTGTGGCCTAATAGGACGGCGCGAGGAAGCGGCTTGGTGCGATGAAGGGCGACGGCCTGGAGGGAGGGTTGTCGCGGGCAAGCGAGGCCGGAAGGAAGTAGGCCCACGTGGGAGGCCGAAGGAAGGGCCGACCGGTGGGCTTGGCCCACGAGCGTGGGCAAGGCACTGATGGGTGTTGGCTTGACTCGGTCAAGCTGACGTGGAACGCCACGTCGGATGAGGAGGAAGGAGAGGCCAACAGGCGCACGGACGACAGGCGGCAAGCGCCGGCGAGATGGAGGAAAATGTTGACATCAGCGGCTAGAGGAGGAGAAGGGGAACCGATTCGTCAGCTCGAATTCTACGGGAGAGGAACGACGGCAGCCGGCAGCGGCGGATGAGGCAGCGCGGCGAGGAAGCAAGAAAAAGGGGTGGCGGCCATGGCGGCTCTCCGGGGAGGTAGCTTGGGGCACGGGAAGAACGGCGGTGCGGGGAATCGACGAGTCTCGAGCTGACGGCGGCACACGACCGAGAGTGGCGGTGATGGAACAGGATCGGCGACGGTCGGGTGGCATGACGAGAGAGAGCGAGAGGAAGGGGAAAATGGTCGCAGTGAACTCCGGGGTTCAAGGGGGCTTGTAGGGACGGCGAAGAATGGAATAGACGGGGAAGAGATGCTGTCAGCAGTGTGCGACCATACGTGACGATGGAAGAAGCCAGGAGGGCTTATCGAGGAGCAGGAAAAGCGCCAGCGGCGGTTCAGAGATGGGAGAGGAAAAACCGGCGGAGGAAGGCGCCCAGGCTTCGCAGGGCAGGGTTCTAGGGACGGCGTGGCACGAATGGAGTCGTGCGGGGATGGACCTGCTCAGTGGCGGCGAGGCAAGGTCAATGCTGAGGCGACATTGCTGGCGCCCAGGATGAAGACAGCCAAGGGAAGGAGAAGAGGGTGGATGTGAAGGGGAGCGGCGGTTTTATAGGTGTCGGATGTCTTCCGGGGCAAGGACGACGAGGTGCAGTGGTCAGCGAGCTAGCGCCGGCGTTAGCGGCGTTGGCGGTTTGTGGCGGGGCCATGGTTGATGATGGCATTGTCGGGAAAAAGGAGGGGCCGGTTTGGCGCTGAGGAGGGGCAAGCCGGTCGTCGTGTCTCATTTGGAACTCGTAGCATTAGTAGTCTCTGACAGAGACACACAGTCTACTACCTGAATCTGCATGATATTAGAAGTGAATGACACGTATGATAATATACCATGATCTTGATGGGACAAATATATAAAATACTAACCTGGGTCCTCGTCACTGTTGTTGCGATTCTGGCGAGCCTTCATTACATCTTTCATCTTAACACCAAACTTTGGTATATCGGCATGCCACCCTAATTTGGCTTTGGGAAAGAATAGATGATATGACAACGGATCATAGCATCCATAGTACGACCGGATGCCTTATATTTCATTGTTGTTCCTATGTAGGATTACACTCTTTTCAAATGTCTTTCGTTGTTTGTTTCCCTCGACCCACACTACAGCCACCTCTGAAGTTATGGGCGCATTGTATGCCCTCTGATCCAACCTTTGGTCAAGGATCAGCATCACACAATAGTATTCAAGATTCTTGGTTTGCCCCAAACTCCTAAATTGCTCAGCATATGGATTACCACGTAGAATGTTGGTTAGAATGTTGACCACTTGTTTGTTCGAATACCTCCAGTCTGCAACGGCGGTACCGATTTTCTAGGCTAGGATCATCATCATAGAAGTATAACTTTAGATGCTTAGGGTTTGAACCATTCATACCAAATGAACGTATATTGTGATACATCTGGCCATGTGCTCGAAACGTGTAGAAACCAGTTTTCCTCATGTCGATTGTCTCTTTGTCAAGCTAACAGTAAAGAGAAGTAAATGAGAAATATCCATTGAAAAACCTTATATTGTTGCGAAAATGTTGGGCGTAGGAATCGTCACTCGTCCAAAGCCTCATGAGTTCATGAGATGTGTCTTGATTGGCTAGTCTGGTTTGTTCATTTCGGCAGCAGAAGCCCTTTGTCTCATGCTCAAACTTCTTTGCGTTGCAAAATTCACAATTTTCCACTGGTTTTAGCATATGAGTGCTCTTTGGTATGTTGCTATACACGAGCTCACATGAATCAGGGACGCTAGAGCACTCAGGGATGTCATCTACAAGCTCTTTGATTTCTACATCCTTGTGTGTCTCCCAATCTGAAATGTTTTAGCGGTAGTATGATTAATTAACATGACAGTTGCAAACAGTGACAAGGTTACCTTGACCATCAAACATGTCGCTCTCCTCATTGGTGTCATCGTCAAATATGACTTCATCACCTATATGGAAATCGCTAGGTGTATATATATGCTCAACTTGACCATATTCAAAGTAAACCTAAATATAGGGGAGAATAGCACCGTCACCATCGATGAATAATTGTGATGAAAGCTCTACATTGTCGACATTTTGATTTGTTGAACACATATTGTCCGTTGAAAGAACATGGTTAGTACTATACCAGAATATATGTTCATCAAAACATGAAACATATGTATATAGCTAGCACTCTCACCGGTATTTGTTATACTTGGCTGCTTAGGAGGGTCTATGCCGTTGGCTGTTTGTGTGCATATCAAAGGATCTTCTCCTAATGACATAGAAATCCTTGTGTCCCGTCTAATTGTGAAGCTTTCATTTTGACGACATACCAATGCTTGTCTTTTTCCATGTGCTACATGTTTCCTGTGTAATCTAGTTGGGACTTGAGGTGACGTATCTGGGGCAATATACATAGGACTCTCCATTGCAATGGAATATTTCCTTGGTGAGTTGCCTCGTAATGCACGGTTAGCATTGACCTGTTCTATCTTAGCTTTTTTTTGGTCTGGCCCCATATTTCTGTATTTCATCCTTGCAAGTGCCTTTTTCTCTTGGTTTGGAATTGAACCCTTATTCTGGCTTGCAATTTCTTGTTCTGCTTGTACGGAATGTATAGCATGCAATGACTCGTCCACATTTGCAAGTGCATTTAAATCCTTTTTGCTCTTATAGGCTTCACGACGTTTTTTTAGATTGTCCTCTTTCTCTTGGCGAGCCTTTTGCGCATATCGCTCCCGATCTATCTGTCTTCTTCGTATATTGGGATCCATGGAGATCCAGTTGTGGTACCAGCATCAAGCATGTAGATAGAGCTATTGATAAACACATAGATAGACACATATATAAAGTGTTATTCAAACGGTAAATGAAAGAACTGCTTGCAGAATATAATTGATTCTTTGCCGCGAGCTTCGCCGAGGTTGCAACCGCTCCCAAGGGCGGCACTGCCAGATCCGCCACCCACCGTCGCTGTTGCCGACGTCATCGCCCGAGAAAGCCTACCATCGGAATCCACCACCGTGCGCCGCGCCCACTGCCACCCGCTCGAGCCTGCCGCTGAATCCACGCGGGGAGGGCGGGGAAGAGCCGTCGCCAGCGCGAGGAAGGGCGGGAGAAAGTCGCCGGTCTCTCGCCCGAGGAAGCCTGCCGCCCACTACGCCTGAGGCCGTGCATTGCCAACCGCCACGTGCCACGCGCCGCGCACCTGAGGAAGCCCGCCGCGCCGCCGCCTACCGCGTGCTGCCACCCGCCGCCGCTGGCCATTTAGAGAGAGATGAGAGGACTTAGTAGGATAGAATGAGGATGGTGAATTGAAATAATGAGGAGGTGAGAGAGATGGAGAGAGAGGTGATAAAGATGAAAAATTTGAAGTGTTAAGAGGGGAATTAAAAGAGATAGGAGTAGGTATTTTCGCATGCGGACCACTTAAGAGCCCCGTATGTGAAAATCTATTTTTGCATGCGGCCACTTAGAGGACCGCATGCGAAAATACCTTTATTTTTGCATGCGTCCATTTAAGAGGCCCAAAAATTGATTTTTGCATGCGGACCTCTTAAGGAACCGCATGCAAAAATGGATGGTGATTTTTGCAGACGCGACCAGTTACAGTCCGTCTGCAATCTAAATAGGGTCTCGTACAGGAAAATCCCATTTGTAGTAGTGTGGGACATGGTTTTTCTACACCTAGATGATGCTATGGCATCTGTTATTTGGATACAACTTAATTTATTTATAGAATAAAATAAAAATTTTTGTATAGAATAAAATAAAAAAGATAACATTAATTAATTAGGATGATATAATAAATTTATAGACAAACATGTAAGACTAAACATGTGCAACTAGAAAAAAACATAATAAATTCAGATGGTGAATAGTACCTCTCTATATCGTTGATAAAATTTGTTATTTTTGTTTTTATGTATTGATCGAATTTAGATTGTATGCTTGTATAGTGTTTTATATTATTATATTATTATAGTTTATTTTATTAAATTTTATGAATTTTTTATAACTATTTACACCATATGTATCCATGTAGGAAATACATTTCCAATACATTTACAGTGGATATGCCTGCGGCGGTGTTTTTAGAGAACAGGGAGGCCAAATCGAAGATGATAGGTGCGCACCGGGACTTGTGTTTGAGCCGGACCCAAGAAAAGCAACAGAACTTGACTACTTCTACGTGACGTGCTTTGCATAAGGACAAACACAATGTTTACTGGCACGCACGGCAAGTGCATCCACGCGGCACATGCAGGTATGTACGCGCAGCCGCCCAGGGTTGGGTTGTATGTGCAACAGGAGGCCTTCTTAATAAGAGAAATTTTATGGTTTTATATATTAAATTTTTTTTACTCGGAGATATTTTTACTTAAAATAATAAATTTTAGATTAAAAATATAATATCTTCTAATACTCGCAATAAAATCGACCTCCGGAACACACGAGCAAAACTGGTTCTCGCGTCACGTCCGTACCGGCCTCTGCATGTACGTCTCCCATCTCTCCATGGTCATCGTCGCCGCGGCGCTCGCCGGCAACACGGAGGCCGGCACGGAGTCCCCCTCCTCCTCCAACACTGGCACAACGACATCAGTGACAGCGGCATCATGCATGACTCGACGTGCCCAGCGCCCGCGCAGCCGTACACCGGCCGGGGCGGCGGGGGCGCCTATATATGGGTGTAAGCAGTAATACGGCGGAGGATGGACACATTACGACGGTGAACATGTCGATCGGGCGCGCGATCCGTCGTGTCGGGCGGCGGCCGGCGGCGGCACTGCGGATGCTTGATTGATTGATTAGAGCTTAAGGCCTAGCCATTGGTTAATTGATTAGTTGTAGTGAGCTATTTGTAATCTTTAACTTTTAAATGAAAAAGGCTATACGTACTAACTTTTTCTACATTTTTATTACTAACACTCATGTGTCATGTTATGAGTACATTTAAAATTTTTATAACTTTTCTTTATCTAAATCAAATGGTTGAGATGATTGTTACACTAGTAAATAAACGATTTTTAACACCGGTTAAAAACTTCCTTTAATACGCAACCGTGATAAGTAAATCGGGACTAAAATAAAAAAAATGTGTGAGATATGAGAATCAAACTAAACATCTCTCACCTCAGCCCTCACCCGTGTTACCATCTCACCTACTACACACATTTAACTTGGATAGAGATGCTTTCTTTTTTAACTAACCTGAAGACATCTTTAGTTTTGGTTAATAATAAAAATATCTTTAGTAGTGTTACCAACCGGTACTAAAGATGTATTTTTAGTATCGATTGGTAACACCATCCGGGACAAAATGTTTCAAGGGACTTGGATTTTTAGAATCGGTATTAAAGCATCTTTCGCACTGGTTCGTTAAACATCCAAAATATTTGCTATTTTTGTCAATCGAGTAAAAATCAGTTGTCTAGTAGTATTAGTATAAATTTAATAAGAAAAATTTAGTACGTGTAGCAATGCTCTTTTTAAATTTACCTGCTTTGATCTCCCTTGTTGGTGAGTGAGTGTCTCTAACCTGGGGCGAAACTGGGTCTAGGGGCAGCTTGGGCTCGAGCCCTACTCGTGAAAAGAAATTTAGTGGACTAAGAGCATCTGTAGTGTATATTTCTAGAGAAGGTCCTATGATGGGTCCAAGGAATATATAGCAGCTTTAGTTAAAAAATCTGCAAACTCGTAAAAAGGTGTTATGGTGGGGTCACCATGATTAAAAAAAAAGATGTGATGATGGATTCCTTTCTCTTGAATGTTGTGGGCATCTGACAAGTGAGTATATTATCTCTGATCTAAAATCGGCTCTATGACTAATACGTGGCGTTACACTAGGAATTGAAGAAAAGTAACATGCAACGATAGGGTCGGTTTTTGTGTATTCTCTCTTATGAAACCCCTTTAAACATAACATTGCGCATGCTCTAATACCTATATATTTCTCAGATTTTCTCTAAGTCCCATGGCTTAGCCCCACGCGTGACCTTTCCCAGTTCTGGTCCCTCAACCCAATAGGTAGCCCATCACAGCCCAATAGCAACCAACCCTAATCCCACTCCCAACGTCCGCACGCAACCACCGTCACCCCACATCCTGCAGCCATCGACGCCAGATCGGCGCTTGTCCTCACCTCACCTCCTCTCCTCTCACCACATCGATGGCTATGGCTAGCATCTGCGGTGGCGGCGCGTCTCGGCAGTGAGCCAACGACGGCGACGATGCTTTCCCTTCCTCAGCTACTTTGCCTCCTAGCCCCATCAGGTTCACTGAATCCTCAAGGCTTTAAGTCAAGCACTCAAGAAAGGTTGATAGCTCAAATCCAGGTCAGTCTCCTGTCATATGTAAATGTAATCTTTGATCTGCATTCTCAATCTGCATTTGGTAGAAATTAGTCAATTAAAAATTTGGTTTGATTCCCTAGATGAATCCACCCCAATACTAGAACCAGTAGAAACCGATGAATCCAGTCTAATTTCACGGTACTAATTGATGAGGCACGAGATGCATCTGTGAAGGAGGAAATGGCTGTGATATTTAGGTTTGTTGCTGCTATTCCTTATTTCATTTCTTTTTATATATTTTGCAAGAAAAATGACTTTATGAACTAATAATAATGCTTCTTTCTCTCTATTGCAGCTAGCGGTTTTTCCCGTTGCCAAGTGTTGTTCTTCTATATTGAATTTTTTTAACTACACTAATTTGATTGTCAACACCGTTAATTGTAACTGAGCCTTCTTAGCTATGAACATAATTAGTACTGAGTTGCGGAACAAGATGAATGATGAATGGATGAATGGATGAATCATTGCATGATACGCTATATGAGCGAGATGTGTTTGCTAGTGTTGGAGATCGTCGGATTATAGAACATTATCATGTTTTGAGGACGTGCAAGCACAAATTACCTACTGCTTTGAGGTATGCCATGCCATGCATTTTAATTTGTAAATATTTCAGTTCTGATGATTTGCATTGCTTACCTATGTAATATCGTTTGCAGATTCATGTTCAAGTTCTCTCCCTACTGTTAATGAAGAGTAAAAATCATGAATATGTCCCATTAGGTATTCTAATAAAATTTTAGTTCACTCTTGTATTTTTTTCGTATTTTTATTGTACTATATTTTGGTGTATGAATTATTATGGGTAATTTTAGCTTTCAATTTGAACCCTATACGTCAAGAAATCCTGGCTCTGTCACTGTCTCCAACTGATGCCTGCTTGTTCGTTTAATCCGTTGGTATGATGTTGCTCTCACTCTCAGATGTGATTTTATCCCAAAAAGAAAAAAATAAAGGACAGTATATGTGTCACTAGGGTGAAACAACTTGTAAACACATTAGAATATCTGTAAACACACTAGAATATCTGATCGTCCGATGGGCAGTACTGCGCCTGTTGGGTCGGATCTATTCCCAAACCCATTTTGTTGTGGGCTAGCATTTGGCCCATGAAAAAAGGGCGCATTCAGTTTTGTAAGCAAATTAGCTTGGGACCCAAATTGGAAATAGTACAATTTCACTCCCTTAAAAATAGATCGAACCCGGTTCATATCCCTTAACCGCAAAATCGGGTATATCCACTACCGTGGGATCGGCTATCTCTAACGGGTATTAACCCTCATCACTATCGGGTAGGGCCCCCGTCACTGACCAAAGATCAGTGATGTGAGAAACTATCTCAATCGAGCACAAGGCCGTCACGGATGAACGTTATATCAATCGGGCCTAACAATACAGCCCGTCACAGATAAGATTGACCAAGAAATACAAGTCAAACCAGGTTGGGTAGAGCCCGTCACGGATGACTAATCTCAATCGGGCAAAATACTAACCCCGTCACCGATGACTAGCATCGCTAACGGGCTTTACCAAAGAGGCCGTCACCGATAGGTTTGACCCCACCTGTTGATTCAAAATATTCCTGGTTGGGATGACTTATCTCTATCGGGCTTATATTAGGAGCCCGTCAGGGATGACTATATCCCTATCGGGCTTTCTTAGGAGCCCGTCACGGATTATTATCTCTTTCGGGCACTAAAATGCCCGTCAGGGATGACGATGTCAGCAAAAAAAATAAAATTCATTTTTTTGGCTAGCCTCAGGCCTTTGCTAGCCATGCCGCTGCAAAAAATGACAATCCCAGCAACCCCATTCCCAGCATTCCTGATTCACAGCCAATTCACAAAATTCACAGCCAATTCACAGCCAATTCACAGAATTCTCAGCCAATTCACAGCCAATTCACAGAATTCTCAGCCAATTCACAGCCAATTCACAAAACCGACAACATGCATCAAAACCTGTAAAACTGAGTTATAAATTGGAACAAGTATATATGTAATTAAGAAATGCAAATATATACAGAAGAACATGCATAATTGTATTACAAAAAATATTTACAAAAATCAAATGTTTGTCGCAAAATCATTTGTTTCCGCTAGGACTTGACTCTAAACATTCCTTTCGGCGACAAGAGGTCATCTAGTATGAATTGTGCTATCTCCTCTCTAATGATATTGAAGTTGATTTCCGGAATCGCCGAAAGTTTTTCCTGCATGCGAGGTGTCAAGTTAGTCTATATAATTGGAAAGTTAGTATGAATCGTGCTATCTCCTCTCTAATGTATATAAACAACTGAAGCACATACCTCAAGGTCGAGCAATGTCACCTTGTCTGCGAGGCTCCTCATGTTATGGCAGACGTGGAACCCACACTGGTCGCCAACTTGTTGACGTACTGGAAAGTCCTTTTTGTGACCGAGTGTGGGATGCCCTTCCTTATGCCTTCCGCCTTTTGCCACGTATTGGTCCCAGGCATCGTTCAAGGCAGCCTCGATCGCCGACCAATCGTATATTTCTTTTTTGATATTGGAGTTAAGGTAGTATACCAAACTCCACTTCGGCACTATGACCAAGAGAATCCAATGACGACTGCGACATTAATAAATTGCAAGTTAAATACTAAAGCTATACGTGTCGCAGGTTTGACTGTAAGTAGGGAACACGCTTACTGTTCAGAGTAGGCACACATAATGAAGTCCTTGTCTTGGCGGGACCATAAGCAGTCCTTGATATATTCTACCATGCTGGCTCGATCGTAATTCATAGTTGTCTCGTTGACGACACTTGGATCGAGCAAAGCAACATGGGGAGCATTACGATGGAGATGCTTCCAAATTAACCTAGAAGCAAGACAAGAATTAGGGTAAACGTAATACAAGGATAGTTATTACCATATCTCGTATGCAAGAATACTCACAAGGAGTAGCACTTAAGGAGGTTGGTGTCGACCGCTCGCACCCTGTAGAGGTCCCATAGATCTTGAAAGTCTACGGCGATAAAGGCTTCAGGGCCAAGGAACGGCTATCTATCGTGCTGGCCCGTCATGTAGGTCTTTCTATGCTTCCTCCTTGCGTTGGACCTCTCTATATAGTACCCATGCAACTCCTTGCATGCAGGGCCCATCTTTGATAAGGCGTCGTCTCCGACCAATGGCATGCCTAATGTGAATTCTTTAGGAGCTGATGGCGCCTTGCCAAGATCTAGCTTCTTTGGAGCCAGAAGCGGCCCTTCCACATTTCCTCTTCCTCTCCCCCTTCCAGCAGCTCTTTTGCGTGATCCAAGCTTGGGTGGAGAAGATGCCGCCCTCTTTCTTTTTGTGGAGACTGGGAGGAGGAACACTCTGCTGCAGACCTCTTGTCCATCATCCCCAAAATCTGTATCATACTGCAATTGGAGATCTTGATCTCCTTTTTCAACGGCAGGAGGGGCAGATAAAAGAGCTGGAGGGGAACGTGGCGGCGGCGGCGCCGGACGAGCACTTGGTGCTGGCCTAGGAGTTAAATTTATCTGAATGTTCTGCTTGGGTCATTGGATAAAGGTCCCGCGTGCAGCTCCAAGGGTCAGAACCTCGTCATTTGGTGGGAGCGGGAGAGTGAAGCCAACCCAATCGGGCTTCATCATGTCCACTTGAACTTTTGCATGGTCGGCTAGCAGCTGCCCCCCATGCACTCGGGTCTCCGGCATGGGCTTGAACGCTAGACCCTCTGCGGCAGGAATTGCAAAGTCCTTTGTCACCCTTACGACTAGGGTGCACGATGTGGGTCCCTGCATTAGATTCATACGTATCTTTATAATATGTAATAATGTACTGTGGTTAGGGGAGAACATATACGTTTTGTGTTGGTTTTACCGTTATGTGGTCCACCGCATTGGGTGCTGGTGTTTCTTGTGCCGCCGCCCTACTAGATGCGCAGCTGCTACGCCTCTACGTGGGACTCGTTTCTACTATGGGAGCGGCAGCAGGCTCGCTTTCCCTGAGGCGTGCCTCCACCCGAGCCTCCACTTGTAACAACTTGTTATCGAACTCTTCTCGGAGCTCATTTCTAATCTGATCCCGAAGTTGTGCCTTCAGGCGTGCATCTTTCTGCGCCTTTGAAAGCCTGTGCTTCCTGTACTGCCACGCGTATTGGGGAAACCCAAGCTTCCATGGAACATTGGAGCCAATGCCCCTTGTCCGTCCATGGTGTTCTTCGCTTCCCAACGCTTTCGTGAGGACGTCATCCTCGCGTCTTTGTGAGCATACCTCTTGGGAGGACTGTCTCTCAGCAGTCAGGTCGACCTGCGATGCAGTTAAGACGAATTTATTCAAGAGTACGATACAACCTACCGAAACATAATCTACGTGTGGTACTTACGATTTTCTGGTACACCGCTTGATCTTCGGGATTTGGGAACGTTAGTGTTCCATCACTATTCTTCTTCACCCTCGCCCTTGCCCAGTTCCTTGCTCGGGTGGTCGGGATATCACCAAGTACTGGTGGCGTGTTAGATTCAGCAGCAGCTTCGTCCTCCTTGACCCATTCGTGCTGCTTCCCGGCGTAGCCTCCGGTGCCAAGCCGGTGCGGGTGAACGTTTTTTGCTTGCAACCTCTTATAGGCCTCGCTTTTTTCCCGAGACTCAGGGGTTGACTTTGCGGCATGGAACTCTTCCCACACGACCCATGAGATGAACGGGTACTTCCCGAATGGTTCTGGCTGGGCGACGTTGAGGACGTACTCGGTGACCAACGTGGTCTTGAAATTTTTCCACAAGTTGCCCATCTTGCGGATAGCCTGCCGCTTGAGTCTTGCCTCGGCCTCTAGGGGTTATTTGAAGCTTTCCTTGAACTGCTTCCAGGCCTCATCTTTTTCTTCTTGTGGGACCAGATCGATGTGGTCCTTCAATATGGTGAAGTTCCGCCTCCCAAGGATTCCACATATTGTGGCGAACTTTTTGACAGCTTCCGCAGGAGCTGTCGGAAATCCCAGATCGTCCACCTCTGTTATGGTGTACACTTCCTTATGGATCTTACTCTGGGTCCTAGTAGCCCGGCTCGATGTTGTCCCACTAGCAGTCGTTGACATGGGTTCGCCTTGCTGCGACATTTTCTATACAACTGTTGTACGGCAAGAAAGTTAAAAAAATTTATAGAAAAACTTATTTTGGTTGTGTATATAACTTATGCTAAGGTTAAGATATGGCCTCAGTTTTGCTTAGAAATTGTGCATCAATTACAATCATTTGCAAGTGTAGTTCCCCAAAAAAAAGAACAAGTTTAGATGGTCTGTTCTTATGCAAAAAAGAGCAAGTGTAGTGCCCCCCAAAAAAAGAACAAGTGTAGATGGTCTGTACTTATGCAAAAGAAACAAGTGAAGTCCCCCCCAAAAAAAGAACAAGTGTAGATGGTCTGTTCTTATGCAAAAAGAACAAGTGAAGTCCCCCCCCCCCAAAAAAAATAGAACAAGTGTAGATGGTCTGTTATTATGCAAAAAAGAACAAGTGTAGCTTCCTAAAAAAAAGAACAAGTGTAGCTTCCTAAAAAAAAGAACAAGTGTCGATGGGCTGTTTGTATGAAAAAAGAACAAGTGTAGTTCCCAAAAAAAAGAATAAGTGTAGATGGTCTGTTCTTATGGTCTGTTTTTGAGCATTCATCACTGGCCATTTATCAAGAAATCACAGGGTAATAGTGGCAGGAAGAGGACAGAGCAGAATAAGGTAATATTGGCAGGAAATTTAGAACAAGGTAATAGTGGCAGGGTAATAGTACAATTTGAAATTTAGAACAAGTACTAAAGTTTTAAATTTTTGAACTTATATGCATAGGCAGTCTAATTCAGAATGGCCCCCATTCATAGTAAATTCAAACAAATTTGACACTAAATTCAAACAAATTTGACACTAAATTCATTGCAATTTAATACTTATTCAAACAAATTTGTATGTACACTAATAGATCAATATGTATGAAAATAGTTATATGTATGATGTCAGCACAACAAATTTCATCAATACAAGTTATATGTCAGCATGATACATATAGATAAATAACAACAAATTTGTATTTACACTAATAGATCAATATGTATGAAAATAGTTATATCTATGTCAGTACAAGTTAAATGTCAGTACAACAAATTTCATTAATACAAGTTATATGTTAGCATGATACATATAGATAAATAACAACAAATTTGTATGAAAATAAAACAACAAAATAGCAATATATGAAAATCAAAATGTAAAACTACAATCCTCCTACACAGATCAATATGTATGTACACTAATTTGCACTTTGGGGGGCTAGGGATCAACAAGAAGTGGAGCAGCGGGGTCTCACCAGATCTGGAAGGCCGGCGGTGTGGCAGCGGTGGATGTTGCCGGAGATGCTGCGGGCGGGGTGGGCGAGGAGGCGGCGGCGTCCAGGAGGCGGCGACGGCGAGGCGGCGGCGGCGTGCAGGAGGCGGCGGCGGTGGTCAGGAGGCGCTTCGATGGAGGAGGCAGTTGTTGGTGAGGAGTGAACTTAGTCAGTGAGGCGCTTAGGAAAAACTTAGTTTTTCTACCGATCCAGAGTCAGATCTAGATCGGTAGAAAACCTAGTCGTAGGTCATCGCCATCGGGCAAAAGCATTAAACCCGATACGGATGACAATCATCCGTGACGGGCACAAGAATGAAGCCCGATACGGATGACAATCATCTGTGACGGTCACAAGAAAGAAGCCCGATACGGATAACAATCATCCATGACGGGCACAAACAATAAGCCCGATACGGATGACAATCATCCGTGACGGGCAGAGCTAATACGCCTGATAGAGATAAGCTCATCTCTGACGGGCATTATTTATATGCCCGATAGAGATAAGCTCATCCCACTATAGAATTAAAATATTCCTAATCAGTTGTATTTAATAATGATATTTAAGTTATAAAATTATTATAATTAACTTGTACCCGATTTAAAATTGCTATTACATTTTTAGATTGTGTAAAATTTCTGTTAAATTAAAATATGCCTTATTAAATTAGTTTAAAATTGCCATTAAATTTTAAAAAATTATTATAGTTAACCTATGCCTTATTTAAACAGTGTAAATTTGCTATTAAATTTTAAAACACACATGAATTTAAAATATGCAGATCATTAGGCGCCGGTACAAAATACTTCATTACTTATATCTATTTGCAATTTACAGTACTACGAAGACTCTGTTTACAAGGATATGCCTTCCGAATGGTCAGAACGAGCGTATGCCACTTCGTCTTCGGGATCATCGTCAAGGTCGATCTGAGGTCTCACATGAAGATTCTGGTTATATTCTTCCTCATCGACGACGTTGTCAATCCCAACAATTCTTCGTTTGCCATCCCTAACGACGTGCAGCTTCTTGTTAGCGGGGTCTTGTATATAGAAAATCTGCTCGACCTGCTTCGCTAGGACGAACGGTTCGTCCGCGTATCCAACCTTGGCCAGGTCCACTAAAGTGAATCCTTCCCTGTCGACTTTTACTCCAGTGCGGATATTCACCCAGCTGCAACGAAACAAAGGGACTTTGAAGCTCATGTAGTTCATCTCCCATATCTGCTCTATGCGGCCATAGTATGTGTTCGATCCAGCTTGATCCTGATATGCATCTATACGGACTCCACTGTTCTGCACTGTACTTTTGTCATCTTGTTTGACGGTGTAGAATGTGTATCCATTGATATCGTACCCTTGCCATGTGTCGACATCCCAGCTTGGGCCCCTTGCCAACCTTCGTATTATCTCACTTGGGCCATCGGTACTCCGTGCGATACGATTCTTGAACCATTCGTTGAAGCGAGTACTATGTTTTCTGTTGATCCACGTATCTGATCGACCCATGTTCTCCTGTCGGACCTTCGCTAGATGCTCCTCAAAGTATGGAGTTACTTCGGCCATATGTTGTAGCACAGCGAAATGAGCCTGTGCATAGGATGCCTGATCGGGTACAATTCTTTTTCTGCCTGTTGTGCCAAGGCCTGCCAACCTTCCTTTGTGGCGAGACGCAGGAACTCCGATAGGATTAGTCTCGGCCATGTAATCGATGCAGAACTCAATAACCTCCTCCGTCGTGTACCCTTCAATGATGTTTCCCTCCGATTTTGCTCTATTTCGAACGTACGACTTAAGAACTCCCATATACCTCTCAAACGGGTACATCTCCCTTAGAAAAGCTGGACCACATAGTTTTGTTTGCTTCACTAGATGAACAGGGAGATGAACCATGATATCGAAGAAAGACAGTGGAAAATACATCTCCAAGTGACACAAGGTATTGACAATATCAGCCTGCATTTTATCTAGATCTTCGGGATCTATAATCTTCTGACCGATTGCATTGAAGAAAGCACAGAGCCGTTGGATCGTGTGACGGACTTTGGGGGGTAGAATGCCTCTGATAGCAACTGGCAAGATCTGTGTAATTAGCACGTGGCAATCGTGAGACTTCATTCCAACCAGTTTTAGATCCTCCAATTTAACGTACTTACTGATCCTTGCTGAATAGCCCAAAGGAACCTTAATATCAGCCAGACATGATAGCATTGCGATCTTCTCATCCTTCGACAATGTGTGGCAAGCTGGTGGGAGGTACACTCTGCCTGTCTCTTCGTTCGTAACAGGCTGAAGCTCACTGCGAATGTTCAATTCCTGCAGATCTAGGCGAGCATTCAACCCGTCCTTTGTCTTATCAGGCATATTAAGTAGTAGCCCGAGCAAACTATCACAGCAGTTCTTCTCTACATGCATTAGATCAATGCAATGCCGGACCTCAAGGTCTTTCCAGTATGGTAGCCGCCAAAATATGGATTTTTTCTTCCATATACCCTTATCATTTCCCTTGCCACGTTTTCTTTTCTTCCCAAACTCGTTAGTTATGTCTTTGACCATGTCGTGGACTTTGTCTCCAAACAAATCCTTGGGAGCAGTTCCAAGTTCTCTCCGACCGTTAAAAATTTTCTTCTTTCTTCTAAAGGCGTGGCATAGCGGGAGCCATCTCCTATGACCCATGTAAACCATCTTTCTTGATTTCTTCAGCCATCTACTGCGTGTATGTTCCATACAGTCAGAGCAAGCCTTCTTTCCTTTCACGGTTTGTCCGGAAAGATTACCTAGTGCAGGATAGTCGTTAATGGTGCAGAACAATAGAACTCGTAGCTTGAAGTTATCCTGACCGTATGCATCCCAGGTTTCGATACCTTGTTTCCAAAGAATCTCAAGATCATCGATAACAGGCTCCAAGAACACATCGATGTCATTGCCCGGTTGTTTTGGACCTTGGATTAACAAGCACAACATAATATATTTTCTTTTGAAGCACAACCATGGTGGGAGGTTATAGTTCGCAATAAGAACTGGCCAAGTGCTGTGAGAACTGCTCATATCTCCGAAAGGGTTCATGCCATCCGTACACAGACATATCCTCATGTTTCTGGGATCAGCAGCAAAGTCTTTGTGCATTCGATCGATATTCCTCCATTGAATCGAATCCGTAGGGTGCCTTAGCAAACCGTCGTTCCTTCTATCTTCGGCATGCCAACGCACTAACTTTGCTTCCTTGGGGTTGGCAAATATTCTCTTGAAGCGATCAATGATAGGTAGATACCACACAACCTTCGCCGGACCACCCCGCTTTGACTTCTTTCCCTCCCCCGCACTTTTCTTTCGCTTGTATCGAAAAGCCTTGCACACAGGACAAGCATCTAGGTCCGCATATTGCTTGTGGTACAATATGCAGTCGTTTGGACAAGCGTGAATTCTACGGACCTCTAACCCCAGCGGACACAGAACCTGCTTTGCTTCATATGTCGTCTCGGGCAATGTGTTCTCTTCAGGAAGCATGACCTTCAATATTCCCAAAAGTTCCGTAAAACTCTTGTCTGTCCATCCACTACTTGCCTTCAGCTTCATTAGGTCCAAGGTAGCTGACAATTTGGTATGCTTTGCCTTGCATCCGGCGTATAGAGGTGTCTCGGAGTCACTGACCAACCTGTTGAACTTCATGGAATCTCTCTCGTTGTGAGCTTGCTCCTCAACATCACGTAACATCTCTTGCAGCATATCAGGATCGACATCAACCATTTCACCGCCCAATGGAGATGGTATAAACATGTCATGCTCATCTTCATTTTCATGATTGTCTGCACCACTTCTGTCTGCAGCTGCACCACTACCGGATTCTTGCTCTCCATGCTTCACCCAACATGTGTAGCCCTTCATGAATCCCCGTTGTATCAAGTGAGAGTGTACCTCCTCTCCGCTAAACATAATATCATTCTTGCAATCTCTACATGGACAACACATGTATTTGCTATTTCTTCTTCTCCTATCCTCCTCCACAACGTTCATAAAACTTAAAACGCCATCTCTATACTCCTTGCAATGACGTTTTAGAGTTGTCGCATTCATCCAACTTCGATCCATCGCTGCAAAATTTAATAAAATATTAGTTAACATACTACTAAATTGAAAAAAATTATTACTACCTTTTTACTTACTTCTAAGATTTTTCTGTTTTTCTTTGGAAAAAAATGACAAAAATTCGCCCCCTTCAACCTCCCACCAAAATAGTGAATAGTGGGATAACTTCAGACAACAGTCGGGTGGTCTATTTATAGTGGGCGTAATATATCTCAATCGGGCCAATGAACCGACATCTCTAACGGGCGCACAGTTATCTCTAACGAGCATCAACAAAAAGCCTGACACAGATATGAGTCATCGGTGACGGGCTTTAAATCACATCTCAATCGGGCCATAATTGTAGCCCGTCACCGATGACTCATATCTCTGACGGGCTCTCTAGAAGGGCCCGATTGAGATACGAGTCATCGGTGACGGGCTTTAAAGCCATCTCAATTGGGCCATATTTGGAGCCTGTCACCGATGACTCGTATCTCTGACGGGCTCTGTAGACGAGCCCGATTGAGATATGCTAGGTCATCTCAATCGGGCCTAAAGCTGAGCCCGTCACAGATGAGTGTCATTGGTGACGGGCTATGTGTACTTGGGCCTGGAGTATGACTGCACGAGTACATCTACAACGGCGCAAATTTAGGCCCGATTGAGATGACTTGGTTCTGACGGCCCAATAGTCCAGGCATGTGAGGGCCCGTCAGAGATAAGAGGATCTGTACTAGTGATCAACCCCTTCATCCATTAAAACCCTTCAAAACGACTCTCTCGACTGTTTTATAGGCGGTTTTCACTGACGTGGCATCCATGTAGTAGTTTAGTTATTAGGAGGATTAAGAATAGACATGGGTTCAGATGTAAGTGAGACGGAAAAAATGTAGGTTCCATGTGTCACCCCCACTCTTATTCTTCCCTTTCTCCTCTGTTCTTTCACACGGTGCAACTCCCCGGCGGCGGGCAACACAGGCCCGCTCGTCGCCCTCCACCAAGAGGCGAGCAGAGGCGACGGCGGAGGAAGCCGATGAGGCAACCGCCGCTGCACGAGGCAGACGTGCCGGGAGCCGTCATTCGTCCTTGTTGCTCCGAGGGCTTGACCGTGGAGATGAGGAGGGCATGTAGAGGTGTGACAAAAAGGTCTAGGTGGCTGTCACTACTACAGAAATGGTTTTTGCAGACGGGCGGAATCGATCTTCGCATGCGGTTGGCCAGCCCGCATGCGCGAAATGGTCTGCGAAGATCACCATTTACGCATGCGCCAGGCCCAGCCGCATGCGAAGATTGATTTTCGCATGCGGTCACTTAAGACGGCCGCATGCGAAAATCGATCTTTGCATGCGGCCGATTTAAGCAGCCGCATGCGAAGATAGATCTTTGCATGCGGTCTTATTAAGTGGACCGCTTGGGAAAATAAATTTTCCAACAGCAAAATTAATATTCTAGCCGTTTGGGAAGATGTGTGTCGTATTTAATATTATATTTTGTATGATTTATTATCGTATTTTCGAATAGCAAGCATATGAGATAGTCGGATTGATGTTATTACTGTCACAAATATTAAATACATAACCAAAAATTTAAACGTTGTTTACATACGAAGCATATATTACAAATGCCACAATTGTTTCATCACATATATAAGTAGTGTACATGTCATTGCATATGTTCTTTCTCCCACTCTTTGAGAGGTTGAAATTTGTCTTCCAATGCGAGTTCACTCTGGTTGTCGTAGAAGAGACCTCTTGCGTTGCAGACATCACGACGGATGAATCGGCAGAGGTCAGCGCACATGTTCCAGATAGTCCTGCGTTGAATCGTTGTGTAATATAAGGGATTTCTGGGATCTGTGCACAGAAAGGTCAATAAAAGGTTACTAAGTGAAATGTGTGTTCTAGTTGGGTTTCTTTGTAAAGAAGAATATGCTGACTTACTCGGTCACTAGTTGTTTGGTACCTCCCGTTGACTCTGAGTATCTCGCACACGTAATATCCGCACAAGTTGGTTCCCGCTAGTTATTTGTAACACTGCGATATAATTACGAGGGACTAATCATTAGACATAATTCAGGAACTAATGTACGATAGTTTGTTGTATTGGCATATATATGTTCGTACCGGCCAGCCAGTCTTAACGGATAACTTCTTCTTGGCTGGATTATGCACTGGTCCACCTTTTTTGCAGTAGTACTTGTGTGCTCTGTTCGAACAAAACAATTGTTTCTTCAATACTTAGAACAATGGAAGTCTTGAAATGTCAAAAAGTTTGCAGGTAGATCATTGATGGTAACGAATATGATCGCACGTAGATTGAAGTGCTCCCGCTTAAACTCATCCCACAGTCGTAACCCCTCTTTCCGTAGCTTCTCCATGTCCTCCATCAAAGGCTCAAGAAAAACATCTATATCGATTCCAGGTTGCTTCGGACCTTGTATGAGGATAGTGAGAAGAATATACTTTCGTTTCTGACATCCATGTTGAAAGATTATACATTGTGAGAAGAATTGGCCATGTGCTGTGTGAACTTCTTAAATCACCAAACGGGCTCATTCCATTAGTGCTCAACGCGAACCTTACATTCCTTGGATCCTTAGCAAATTCTGGGTGCTTTGCATCAAATGTCTTCCACTGGCGAGCATCGGCAGGATGTCGAATCATACCATCTGTCTTTCGGCCCTCTTAATGCCATCTTATCAACTCAGCATCAGTCGGGTTTGAGTACAGACGCTTCATGCGGTCCTTAATTGGTAGGTACCACATCACCATTAACAGAATCTTTTTTCGCTTATGCTCCGATGAATCTGGGTCGGTAGACTCTGTATCAACGGGCCCATTTCCTGTTTTGTACCGACTTATGCCACACGTTGGGCAACTTTCCAAGTCTTCATATTCTTTACGGTATAATATATAATGATTCTCACAAGCATGAATCTTTTCAACACCAAGAGATAAAGGACATATGAGTTTCTTCGCCTGATACGTGTTTGATGGTATAAAGTTAGGCTTAGGAAGCAACACACTCAACAAGGTCATCAGATCATTAAAACTTGTGTCCGACCATCCGTGTTTAGCCTTCAATCTCAGAAGTTCAAGCACTGAACGCAGTACCGTGAAATCCTTCTTGTACTTCACAAGTGCCTTATCTAGGATGTCAATGAGGGATTGGTAGTTGGATTGCGGTTTCCTCATTGAATCCATGACGACAATCTTGGAATCGTTTAAATGGATGGCAATAAGAATCCAGTGAGGCCTACATACAAGGGAAGAGAACAATTAACATCTTAAAGTACAATGATGGGAGGTACAACGATAATGCCACACTTACTTAAAGTGGTAGGGCAGATGGATGGTATTCATGTCCTGCAGCTTGACAAAGGATGTGTAAAGGTAGTTCAGCACTTCTTGGGAGGACCATTCGCCTGCGTCAATATTACAGGAATTGACTATTTGTGGATCGAGGAATCCTAGCTTGTTATGGGTTGCTCTACATTCAAGCGCCCCCATTCTGCATAAGGAAAAAAATTAGACACGCAACGAGGATATTTACTTAGAAAAATGGCGAGAGGTCGAGTATACTTACAATGCCCATAACTGAATTACCGATAAGTCTAGCTCCCTCAGATTGTATAGATGAAATAGTTCTCTAAATGGGACCCAAACTATACCATCACAGTGATGAAAGTCCTCGTCCCTGTAAAAGACGGGGAACATCTCTTTACCATCCTTGGCCATCTGTAAGTACCACTCTTCTACCCTTCTCATTTGAGTACATTTGCCAACGATGTGGCGATATTCGTCGGTAGTCAAAGAATGACCAATCTTGAACTGAGCTGCCAATGGGGCCATCTCAATATTATCCACATCATCCAAACTTTTTAGCCCTGCCACTTTTAGAAAGTCTTGCATAGTCTTGCTGGCCTCATCTTTCTCGAATTCTTTCTTGAAAAATTCTTGCAATCCCTTTTTCCTGATCGTGCGTCGGAAGTCCGTAATAGGTTGCTTTCGGGCAGGTGGCCTTGCCATGCGAATGAAGTGATCCTGTACTTCGACTGGCACTTTGAAAGATGGCTCCGACCTGGTAGGCAATGGCGTCTTCTTGGTCTTCTTCAAAGATGGTGGTTCAGACATTTGGGAAGTTTTATAGAGGCGCCCCCTCTTTTTTGGCCGGTCTGATGAAGCTAGGCTCTGATGTGCTGCCTCTGGAGGAGATGGGCTCTTACGTTGCACCGGTGGAGACGGGCTCTTATGTGGCAATGGTGGTGGAGTTCGCATCCTTTGAGGGGAGAGAGGAAGTCCTTCAGAGCTAGACCCGCCATCGCTTGGCTCGTCATCACCATCTCTTGAAGGAAAGATAATGAAACGCTTGCGCCACAGGATTATTGTCACGCCCCAAACTAGCCCCGAACGGAGGCCAGTACAAGGCGATCCAAATTAACCTGTATGCCTGTACCAGTCCCAGGAAATAGCGCTGGTACAACAGGAAGACAGAATACCACAGCAACAGCGGTCTCTTTATTAAGAGTAGGATTACAACCAAGATTGGAACTGCGGACAGAACCCGAGTTCGCAACAGCATTACAAAAAAGGCAGAAGCGGAAAGCGGAGACTAGCCCTTAGCCACAAGCAAAGCCTTGGGGAAAGGCCGAAACCCTACTACTGCTCGAAGTCTGCTTGCTCCTAGAAGAACTCTTCATCTGCAGGGTCCACCTCTTCGTCTTCGGGAACTGGAGGGGTTTAATTATATAGAGCAAGGGTGAGTACGGGAGTACTCAGCAAGTCAGGGGAATTAAGTGTTTAATGCAAGCTTCAAAGGAAAGCCAGTTGTTTTTCACAATTGATTTTAGTTGAAGACTTTCAGAAACATCTAAATGAGTACTTCTCGACGGCACGGACGAGAAAGTGCGTCTCATCCGGCCGGAGCAGTGAAATTGTATCGATTGATTCTTGTCGGCACGAGAGGCTCCCAGCCAATCGTTCACCGACCCCGGCTGCTCCAACAGCCACAACTCACACACGCCGGTACGAGAGGCTCCCTGCCAATCGTCACCGACTCCGGCTGCTTCAACAACCACAAGTCAACCCATCGGTACGAGAGGCTCCCTGCCAATCATCACCGACTCCGGCTGCTTCAGCAGCCTTAAACCAAGCACAGAAGGGGGAAACCTCACACCAACAGCAGTTCACAAGGTGTTCAAAAAAACTACGCTAAGGAATCACCTCACATCCGCCCATGACCGTGGGTATGGCTGTTCGAACAGTTGTTAACCTCTGCAGAGGGGGTACACTTTACCCACACGACGCTACTAACCTCGAATCACCCAGCCTGCGACTCTCGGTCACGTCTGGCGACCTTGAGGCTTTCACGACAAGGCATTTCGAAAGCCGACTCAGGGTCATCTTATGCCAACGGGAGGGGTCCCACGGACCAACACCAGGTTAGGTCCCAGACCATACTGTGCCAGGAAGCCCAGGGGTCCTCCCCGACACCACCCCGGCGAATCCACTTGTCCCTTGGCATCAAGATTTCCCTGGCCTAGCTAATTACTCAGCCAGGGGCGTCCCATATCACCCATGTGGTCGTACTTGACATATGCTTGGATGTAATTCCCAAGGAATCGGTCCTTA